>BLKR01009307.1:0-134936 GCA_011170035.1 Teleogryllus occipitalis
CTGTCCGTGTCCGTGTCCGTGTCCGTGTCCGTGTCCGTGTCCGTGTCCGTGTCCGTGTCCGTGTCCGTGTCCGTGTCCGTGTCCGTGTCCGTGTCCGTGTCCGTGTCCGTGTCCCTGTCCGTGTCCGTGTCCGTGTCCGTGTCCGTGTCCGTGTCCGTGTCCGTGTCCGTGTCCGTGTCCGTGTCCGTGTCCCTGTCCCTGTCCGTGTCCGTGTCCGTGTCCGTGTCCGTGTCCGTGTCCGTGTCCGTGTCCGTGTCCGTGTCCGTGTCCGTGTCCGTGTCCCTGTTCCTGTCCGTGTCCCTATCCCTGTCCGTGTCCCGGTGTCGCTCTCGTCTCTTGGACCCACCGCGCCGAGGCGCTCCGTCACGTAACTCGTGTTGGCCTCGGGACGCCTGGCGAATTCGGCCCTGGAATGACCAGAATATTCTATAGGATAGAAATCCGGGACGGTGAGCGCCGGAACCAATATTGAAGATAGAACATTCATGTCAAAGCGTCTATTGCGTTCGTGCTTCAATATAGGTATGCAACCGTTCATTCCCGTTCATAATATACGAACATCACTTCATACTGGTTTCATTACAATATGAACTTTACCAGCAATATGAACTTTACCGTGCATGGGGCAGAAACGGCATGAAGTATCTTAGGAGAAAAAAATGTTTCAGAGTTGCTACTTAAAAACTAGAAGCTTCCTGTATTTTAATATTTTGTCTTAGTTCTATTTTGCCTCACACCGTTACATTCATCTCTCTAAGTAGATACAGTAAAGAGACGGACACGTATTTTTGAAACGACTCGTGGTTTATGAACAACGGGAAAGAGCATCTGGTAACTTGTTTGAAGAGGAGGATGTTCTAACTACAGAAGCGGTAGAGATAATATTTACTTAATGTACTCTCAACCTAGTTCCGTACTGTAGCTACTTGCTGACGTAAACGTACTTCACCAAATGACAATATGCAGTGAAATCTCTATTACACGACAACTGTTGCTTTCGTTAGAAAGACGCTTAATAGAAGATTTTTATTTTTTACAAAAAATTTTCTATCAGTTCTAGACGTCGGGTATTTCGGGACGAGCCCAGAAAGTTTTTAGCCTTTTTGACGTAAATGGCCTTTTAGAATTATTTCTTATATTTTAAAATGCATTTAAAATCATGTATTTCTCCTTCTCTTAGATAAAAATGAATGTTTAAATCATTTTCAGTTTAAGTACTCCCAGTTGTTCAAGTACCACATATCCAAGCACTCCATATTGGTAAAGAACGTCCGTTTTTTGTGTAGTCTCAATGTCATTGGGGTAAGTATGAAACATGTTCTCTATTAGTAGATCAAAACCTCGGTTTCTTGCAGTTTCTTGCACAGTTAAAAAACATCAAGCGATGGGTCTTGGATGAGCATGAAACGTAGATTCCGTTCGCAACCCTAACACTGGTGAGTAATGGAGAAAGTCTATTACCCTGACCTCCGACTTTGATATTCTACCGCACCAGATGTTCTATCATGAAGGTAAGGTAAGCAGGCTCTGTTAATTTAACAAAGCATTACACCTTAGACCACTTTAATACCCAACGTCTAATTAAAAGAAATGGTACTGAAATAGAGCGAGGAGCCATGATACCATTCATACCAGTGGCCAAGGTTTATTGTAACTAAATTCCCAATTCCCCCTGCCCTCCAATTTCTTCGAGAATGAAGCTGAGACACATAATATGTCTTGAAAATGCGAATTTCGTATAAACTACTGAAAATTCGGTGTACTTGATACTTTCAACTTCCTTTAAAGTAATCTTTTAAAAGAGGTCAATTAGAAATCTCCTATGAAGGGGCTGGTCGGTGGACAGGAAGACAGGGACAGGGACCGGAGCATATTTAACATACCAAATATGGGTTTCAATGTATTTTCCAACAAGAATCAGTCGTTGAGAGGGGGTAGTTTAAAAGTGTGATCTTTTAGAGCGGTTTGACCGTATACGAATTCACGTTAAACTAAACAGGAAAATGTAACATATTGTAACTCACAGATTTTTTATGAGAAACATGAATACCAAAGGCTCACTTTCTTTATGATCTGTTCTCATCGTAAGTTATTTGGCGTTGGTGCTGAGGGTGTCATGTTTCATGACTGTTAGATTCGTAATTTGTATTAAAAACGTGTAGGTTTTCTACACGAGAAACTAGTTTACGAATTGAATGTCGGTGGTCGATATTTCTGGAGTAGCTGTTCAAAACGCGCCATAACGGTAGTTGCTTGGTGATGCAAACGAATTCATGAAAAAAAATTCCAGTTGTGTGGTGGTACAGAATCTGTACAATACGCATCAGTGACGAGGGTTTCATCGCATGTTTGCCCTTGTTCTGAAATCGATCCGCCAGCTACGCCGCCTATTCTCAGTGAACTCCCTTCCCGAATTGAGGCAGTAATCCCAGGAGTAGGGTAGTTCGGGAGACAGAGATAGACTGTCACTTGCGGGATCTGAGTTCGATTCAGACTCCCTTTCATTATTTAATTATCAGCCCTGAAGGAAGCTACTGTCTGGGGGATTCCAGACGCCAGATGCTCTGATTGGGGTTATCGCGGCCGCCTCTAATCACACTACGCGAATTCTGAAGGAATATTAAATTAACGTGTTGTGACTTGCGCGCCATTTCCTAATCTTGCTTGAAAGTTTTGCGAACTGCAATTTCGGAATACGTTTCTGGGGCGTAACGGCTTATCGTCACGTCAGAAACAATTAAGCAGCTGTATGACGTGCATTAAAAGTTTGAAAAATTGACGCGTAATGTCTTGAAGTTAACAAATAATTGAAATATTTCATGTGTAATTTTTTAATAAGAAAGTGTACTAAATGTAAGATGACGGTAAAGATTTTTTATTGGAAAATAAAAAACGACGTAATTTTCCTGGTTCACAAATCGATGATATTCTTTAAAAGAAGCAACATTTTGTTTCGGGCAAAAGACTGAGCACAGAACTCAGCGATGATAAATTTCTGAGGTACACAGTATTTTCGTTAATAAAAAAGTATTATAGCATTTCAGAAATTGAAGAATTAAAGTATTGTGTCTTTCAGTACGGCAGATTTGCAAATGAGCTTTTTGTTGTCTTCCATCCCAATTTTAAAACGGAGAAAATCCGATGGCACAATATTTCAGAAACCAGCATTTTCGAGGCAGAAAATCTCACATCAATATAAATCATTGATCACGAAACTTTCAAAACAACAATGTCAAGGTTGTACGATATAACGGACGCATATGTCGAAATACACATCGAAAAAAGCAGTATATCACGAAGAAAAAGTTGTTACGGACAGACAGTAATGAATACCGTAACACACCGACACCACTGTAAAAAGCTGTAATAAAGGTCAGGGTTAATGTATGGAAATATAATGGAAGGTATATTGTAAGGATACGCGATTCCGTTCCTTTTAGTCGTGAGCGTGCTTGGGGAGCACGTAGTTACGGTTATATTTCATCGACAACATTATCAACATTTTATTTCAGATATCCCTTTAAAATCATCCGAACGGCCCTCGCCTTTTCAATCAACTTTTGCTCACCGACCGAGGCCACGCAAACGTAGCTACTTCAGACGACTGCGATACCAAACGAACTGTTGAACATCGTCACGTCGCCGAACACACGAGCGAGCAGCCAGGATGAAAACAAAACCCATCCCGCACGCTTCACTGCGTCATTCGAAGTCCCTCCCTCTCTCTTTCTCTTTCTCCCTCGCCACTCATCTTTCACGCGTTCGCGCCTTACGCGACGCCGCCTCGGAACATTAGAGAAGGAGCGAAGCGTTTTTCAAGAGACAGCCCGCGCGCGGAAGGCCACCAAGGCGAACTACCCGACGATGCGAGGCCATTGTGCGAAAGCCAACCCCGTAAAAGTTGACTCGTAAGCGTAAAAAGAAATGGGCGAAGTTTCTCACCCGTCGTTTATCACGCGCCTCGAGACGCGGCTGTCTTCGACCTGCGGACGACATCACCAATTAGTTCCCTTCTCGACGCGATCGCTTGGAAAGTTTTTATTTATTTTTTTTCTGCTTGGGTGGTCGTGTTATGTTTCACGCTGTAAATGTTCAAATGTTGCCGGATTGAGCCGGATAAGAGTTTGTTGGATTTTTATATTTTACAAGAAAAGCCTGCGGTGATATTCTTTACGATCTCCAGGGCACTTTTGGAGAGGCAGTTTTATCTTAAGAAAGAGCGGGTTTCGTCTGTTCTGAAACGCTAAACATTGGAACCAACAATTCTCCGTCGGATAGAAATTACGCGAATCGTACATGTTATTTTCCCTTTACAAACTCCCAGCGCCGACAAGCCGGACCTCGAGGCCAGGTTGCATGACTGCTTCGATACGTCTAGAGGTCCAGCTCGCCGCGCTTTTCCCCAATCCCCATCTCTGCCTCTGCCTTTGCATCTGGCGTCGCGATTCGTGCACCCTGGACTCTGCCCAGCGCTTCCAGGATCCGGAGGCGGTCGCGAGCGGGCGGACGGGCGTGCGACCGCGACCGCGACGGCGACGGCGGGCGTCCCGACGCTGCTTGGCCGCCTCGGCGGCGCGACGCCGATTTCCTGCGCGACGCCGCGGCCGCCGTCGTCGCCAGCGCCGCGGCCGCGCGCGGGCCCGCGCCGGCGCCTTCATTGCTTAATTGTCCCCGGCGCAAAGAAGAGAACGAAGAGAACGACCTAGCAGACACATGTCCAATTGGCGTAATGGCGTGGGTGGGAGGAGGGGGCAGCGCGATCGAGGCGCGGGTGGAGAGCCGTCGGGGGAATCGCGGGCGGGACGAGGGTGACCCGGGGCCCCGGGCAGGCGCGCCGGGTGAAACAACAAGAGACCCCCCACGGCGGACGGAGGAAAGGGAGAGAGGTGTAGCAACAGGTCCCCGGCGGGGCCGGGGGCCCGTTTCGCGCGACACGTCGGCGGCCTTTACCTGCGGCTTGCGAGCAGCCGGGCGCCACCAGCTCGGGCGAGACGGACAGCGGGTAGGTGCCGAAGCCGCTGAGCTGCAGGGCGTCCAGCTGCGCCATGAGGTCGCGCTGCTCCAGGCCCGCGGCCGCGGCGGCAGCGGCCGCTGCGGCTGAGCGCCGTCCTCCGGGCAGCGGCATGCCGGCGGCGCCGGGGGGCGGGCGTGGCGGTGGGCGGCGTGGGTGCGCGGGCCGCCGCCGGGCGCACTACCACCCGCGCCCGAGAGGCATGGGCGGGCGGGGGCACTAGGGGATCGGCGGCGGCGCCGCGCCGGGCATGGCCGGTGGGTTGGCGGCGCGGCCGGCCGCCGGTGTCTGGCGTGTGAGGAGGGGAGGGGTGGCCGGGGGACGGGAGGGTGTGAGCGCCGAGCGTCGGCGGTGGTGCGGGAGCGACTACGTGCGGCGCTTGGTGCGACCGCGGTCGCCGTGGGCGCGCGGTGCACGGCGGTCGCGTACGGAGTGCGGGGGCCGGCGGCGCGCGCTCGCTCGCGCTCCGCCACCGCGGCCCCGGCGCCGCCGCCCAGCGCGCATGCGCCGCCCCCCGCCCCGCCGCCGCGCAGCGCGCTCGTGCAGCCCCGCGCCACGGCGCGCAGCATCGCGCGCGGTCCACGCTGCCCCCGCCCCCGCCCACGCCGCCGCCCACGCCGCCGCCCCCGCGCCACGGCGCCCGCGCCAGCGCCCGCCGTCGCGCGGCGCTCCTCCGACGCCGTTTTTCCGCCTGGGTTCGCGATTCGCGGACTTGGGCTAGGTTTTCCGACGCGCGCCGTTCGTTTTCCCGCCGTTTTTGTGAAGGGCTGTTTGGTAGAGCCCGTCGCTGTTGGTCCATATGATTACTGGTTTTTATTGCGTCTGGGATGCAAAACATGCGTATAGACAGCCGTAATTTTGCGTTTCGGGTCAAATCTATCTGTGTTACATACACAGATAATCTCCTAATTCTATACAAACGAAAATACTGTGCAATACTGAAATTGTTGCTTAAAGATATGCAGCAAACATTGTCATATACTACTTCTGTACACCCTTCATTTTTATAGTACTTGTTCATTTATTTCCTTGTACGCTCTTAAACAATGTAAATGCGTACGTCTCGAGAAAGGAAACGGAAAGATAGAAAAGACTGCAGCCATAACTGATTATGTTGTGTTGGAAATTAAGGTATTAGGTATAAGGTTATACATCCTTTATATCCAAACGACTTTCGCTGTACGTGAGAAACGTCGAGTTTGGATTTTTATTCTATAGCTGTCGCGTGGGATATGATGTTGCAGCCTGTATTATTGTGTCAGACGCCGCATTTCATTTTGAATTTAGTTTTTCATCGAATTTGTATCATATTTTTCACTAGTGTTCATTCAGTTTCTTTTCTAATTTCATTCAGTTTCTTTTGAAATAATACTTTCGTCAAAGAAGCAAAATTATGCCTAGCGATGCGATTGATTTCTCAAAAACAGTTTCGATTGGATTTACTTCATCAAAATTTAAATGTTTCTTTATATTTTCCTCAGTGCATCTTACTTTTCGATATTTACACAATAGATTTTTCATTTACGCAAACTTCATGAAATAATATTTGAGAGATTTCAAAATTTTTAAAATACGTTCATTAATATCACAATTCTTTTTATATTTATATATACTCGGTCGATAGCTGTGTGTCCTTTACAGTTTCTCCACAGATTTTCCACCGTCTAGCAGCTTTGATGCAACTTTTATCTGTTTTAGAAACAGCCTTTCGTAAATTCATCAAACAAAAATTTGCTTTCTTCCTACCTTTCGCTCTACCTACCTCGTTTTTCTGCCCCATCTCTAGAAGAACAGCAAGCTCGTCGCAGTCTCTCCTTTGCCATTCGTGTCCCGACCTCCAAAGCGACGCCCCCAAGTACCCACCTCGTTCTCAGCGCATCCCCTCTCGCCGCGTCCCCGCCCGTCACATTCCCTCCTCGAAACGTCCCCTCTCCACTGCGTTCTCTCCCCACCACGTCCGCTCGTTCCCTTCTTCGCGTCTTCTGTCCCGCCACGTCTCCTCCTCGCCACGTCTCCTCCCCGCCACGTCTCCTCCCCACCACGTCTCCACCCGCCACGTCTCCTCCCCGCCACGTCTCCTCCCCGCCACGTCTCCTTCCTACCATGTCTCGTCCCCATCCGCTGCCCTCCGCTCCCGCTACCCACCGCGTCTCTTTCCCGCCATGTCCATCTCCGCGACGTGTTCTGCTTACGTTCCCTCTCCATCATGTCAACATCCCTGCCATGTCCACTCCCCGCCACATCCCGCCCCACTATGTTCCTTCCTGCCACGTCGCCTTCCCGTCATGTCCGCTCCTCGCCATATCCTCTCCTCGCCACGTCCCCTCCCCGCCACGCCGTCTGCCCGCCACGTCCTCTCTCCGCCACATACTCCCCACTATGTTCCAACCCCGCCGCGTTCCATTCCCCCACGTCCCATCCTCGCCACTTCCCCTCCACGCCATGCCCTTTCCTGGCCACGTCCCTTCCCCGCCACTTTAATCCCCGTCACGTCTCCTTCCCGTTACGTCCCCTCACCCCACGTCCCTTCCGGACAAGTCCCCTTCTCGCAGCGTCCTCTCGCCACGTCCCCTCCCGCTGTGTCCGCTCCACACAGCGTCACATCTGCGCCACAGCCCGCCACGTGCCCTCCCCGTCGTGTCTCCTCTCGCCACATCCACTCCCCGACGCGTTCCCTCCCATCGCATCCCTGCCCCGCAGCTTCCCCGCGCCCGCAGTCTCCTCGGGGACCATTTTTCCGCCTGGATTCCCCATTCGGCGCCGGCTCCGTTTTCCGCCGCGTTTCGTCCGCTTGCGTCGCTTTCTTGAGATCTGCTGTCTCGTAGGTGGCTTTTCCCGCGTCGGTGGATTGTCTTGCCCGCTCGGCTTCTTGCCTATTCCTCATCTTCAGTTCAGACAGTTTGCGATATTATGTTATAAGCAATTTGTCTGCTTTTTCTTTTCGCAATAGCAGGTTACGTCAAGATGTTGTTTTCGCCAAGCTGAGGTTGACAATAATTCCAGTGTTTAGATTTTATCGTACTAAAGTAATTCGGTACTCTTTGTTATTATTTTCATATAGTGTACATTGATACATTATTACTCTCCTCCCCAACAACTCCCTTGATTGTTATGTAACTTACGTTTACGATAAATACATTTTCAGAAAAATGGAGAGTCTTCGCGGAGCAATTTCCAAGACTTTCAGAAGATGAGTTCTAAAAGAAAACGTATTGTGTGAGAGTGCGACAGTACTTATCGTTCTGTATGGATTGGCGATATGGAAATTTCAACATGATGACGAAGTCTGTTATATGAATACTGTATCTTGTATACGTATGTTATTTACGTGTGGAGAGAGAAAGATAGAGAGAGAGGGGGGGAGATATATGACAAAGGCAAATAACGAATAAAACCATTATCTGAGCCGGTATTATAGAATATTCTAAGTCTTTAATTTTTGTAGGAAATACAATTCTGAGCTCTCTGCTGAATGAAAAACTACCTTGAGTTGACCATACGGAATGCTGTATGAATTTAAACAACCATTGGAAGAATATTAATCTACTTTTAATACGACTGTCTGCAAGTGCAAAATTACAGATTGTTTGTTCCTGACTGAACAAAACCTTCCAGTAAAATAAAATGAATTTTACGTAAAACATCGGACATGCATATATAGATAATACCTATTTTCTGAAGTCTATCTAATAAATGTGTATTGAATTCAAATGTTAAAACCCTTTATGCCGTTGATTAAAAGTCTACAAATTAAAATGAAATAATACATTAGCATTATACAGAATAGACAATTGAAATAATTCAAGGCGTTGTCATTGCCAACAATACTGTTTACTTCAATATGAGCAGCTTTCGATGGCTTAGCCATCATCATCAGTTTTTTGCTGTCTGGGAGCCACAAAAACGACTACCTTTGGCTCCCAAACAGCAGAAAACTGAAGATGACGGCTAAGCCATCGAAAGCTGCTCTTATTGAAGTAAACAGTATAGTTGGCAATGAAAACGCATTGAATCATTTCAATTATGTAGAAGCCAACGGCAATTCACCGCTAAACCAATATAAAATAGACAAATTGAATGTCGCGTAAAATAATTTATTGTAGATAAAATAGTAGCGTTCAGTCTTCTTTTCTGACAAAACATGTTCTGGTTGGGACAAAGCATACTGTAAAAACAAACCGGTTTTACTCTAGAGAATTTACGAGTTTATCTCCATAGTTTTAGTATTGACATACTGCTGAGGATTACTCTCAGTCAAAAACCATTAATGTCACTCAAAAACTACAATTAGAATTCTAATGTGATATTTTTAAGAGGAGCAATATTTAAACTTCTTTATCCACCGTGTAATTATACGACCAATCTAGAATAAATTATGAAGGAGGTAGAAAAAGCAATCAGAGTCAGAAACATAATCAGATAACGCTTCCACACTGGTGTATATTTCAACAAATCAATGCACACGGATGCATCTCATAAACAATGTAAACAGCTTGCGTAAATAAAAACTTGAATTTTCTCTCTAAAATTCTTCTCAGGGTGTCCAGGTATTACTTATTGTGATACGAATCCCGCGTAAAGGCGTGATGTTCTCATCATGTGTCTTCGGAGTGAAAAAAATGGAAAAACACCACTTTCCCCTATATCACACACTAAACATAATTTATAAAGAGGGTATTAAAATTATCTTATCCATTTATTTATGTATTTATTTTTATTCATTAAACATTAAAAAGCAGTAAACATACATTAGACCGTCCATATATATTTTTAGTGTCCAGAAAGAAAACAAGGGAAATTTCCAAGGATTAAGGGAAAATGGATAAAAAGTCACATCCTCGTAGAGGTCGCACACCTAAATCTTTGCCTAAGTGTCCGTAAGGCCGAATACCTATTTTCTATAAGCCTCGGTCTCATCTGGTAATGAGGTTGCACAACATGAAAACATTCTTGCCGTTTGTAGTGTGTTGACTTCAACCGCCTATAAAATTAGGCCGGGTAATAATCGACTAATAGTAAGAAAATACAAATTTGAGTCCTATAGTGTCCCATATTACAAATACCATCCTCCTACCATCTTGGAAATGATGAACGGAAGCTATACTAGGACCGCAGCATCATTTCCACAATTTTGAACAATAGACCTGATACACTAGTTTTAAACAAGCTCAAGAAAAGGGTCATGATTAGTAATTTTGCAGTCATCAACAGTAACAATCTAAACTCGCGTTATAATTTGAAAGTTCAGAAACATGTACCGCTGCCGCAGGAGCTATGCCATCAATGGAGACTTAAAAGAATCGACTCACAAGCGATAATCATGTACACCGCAAGGTTAATACCAAAACACAGTGCCTGCAATCTATGTGTTTAAATGTGCACAGAGCAAACAAAAAAGGAGTAATATTACCCAGCTGCAGTATAGTGCAAAAATTCCTGGAATGTACTGGTGATTGGGGCACAATTAACTGAATTTGTCTAGAAAGCAATGTCATTCATGTCAGTGAAGTCGTAGGCTTCCGCGGCCAGAGTCATCTAAATGATCTTGGCTGTCCAGGTGACGCCGCGTCGAAGGCTGTGTTGCCGACGTTTCGACCATCTTATCGTGGTCTTCCTCAGGGCTGTTGGCTCAGTGCTGTCATTCATGACCTGTATCTCCGAAATCGACCGAGTCTAGACCAGCAATGGTTAGGTTAATATTCCTGCACATATCGCAGAGTGAAAAATTGGGATAATAGAAGAAATAAAATATTAATAATAATAATAATAATAATAATAATAATAATAACAACAATATCATCTATAATTGCTCTTTGTGATCATATGCCAGGGACATTTTAAAAATATTTTTTTCGTAAAGTACCCAAAAGTTAGAAATATAAGATAAAAACAAGAAAAACATCGAAAATCCGTCATTCTGACCAGATGCCGTAGAGTAAGACATTTCCTGCAATTCGCAAACAACAAAAACAAAATGTATCTTCCGTGACAAAGTAAAGCGCGTTGTTACAGAAACGTTTAGGAGACGCTCGTGATTAAGAAAATATAATGTTGATAATACATAATTATTATGAGTAATCACGTGCGTGTTATTTTGGAAATTCTCGAGATAAATTCCCGACTGGCGATGGGAATGAATTTCTTGAATTTATCAGAGAATTTTGAAAGTAGGAGTGGGATTTACTAAGACAATTTAAGGAATAAAATTTCATAAAAAATGGATCAATATAATTTTAATTGAACGTACTACTTATAATCAATATTTATTGAGACATTACTTCAAACAAAAATGTAAACATAAAATAAAAGCCAAAAAATAAGCATAACAATATGAACCAAAAAATGCAAAATTATCACCTTCTAGAACGTGATAATCCGCGATAGATGATTTGTCATTGGTAAATTGTCTCTGATTGGTTGGTATGGCCCGAATTCTTAGACGCAATTGACTAAAAATACGTGAGTGGAATAGTCACCGTAAAACGATTACTATCAATATTATAATTTAAAGATCCAGTTATGTTTTCATGAACTGTAATCTGATACATCTATCGAAATTTTATCAAGTAGGTCATCAATAATTACGTTCATGTTCATAGAGTTAATATAATAACGAATGAGTTTCTGTTCTGCTATACAATTCGCTTGAACTGTTCCTTGGCGTATCACGACAAATAATTCCGAAAATAGGAGAATGAATGGACGAAGTATCACACTCAAGGGCCATTTTCTAGACATCATTACTTAAGGATTTACCCCGTTATCGAAATATTTTCTAAGAACAAAATTATTGTATCTGAGAAAATATTTAAAAAAATCTAAAAATCTGCTCTGGGAATTTGCCGCGTAAGGCTCGGATATTCTCATTTTGTGGTTGTGGCGTGGTAGGCAATATAATATCGTCAGGTATCTTTTATAATAATCCAAATCATTTATTTCCTAACGGTCCAAGAAAGTTAAGTATCAGTTCTCGAACTCTGTTGCTAACATCGCTTTAGCGAGATTACTTAAAAGAATAGAAAGAAGGAGAAAGGAAGGAGAAGAAAAAAGTGGAGACGATGGAGATAGAGAATGTGGAGGAAGAAGACGAGAAAGAGAAGAAGAAGAAGAAGAAGAAGAAGAAGAAGAAAAAGAAGAAGAAGAGAAAGAAGAGAGGACAATGAAAAAAATGCGAAGAACGGTGCGCAATATATTCATGATGCCGCATAGTATTACCGATTCTTTGCATCCTCTTCTGATGATGAGTGGTCCCGTGAGAAGTCGGTGCAGTGGAAGAAAGACCTTTCAGTGCCGATGGGGGAACGGCGTGAAAAGACACGAGGAAGCGAGCGAAATAAAAAATAAAAGGCGTTCCGCCAGAGAAACGCCGCACATTGTTCTAGCGCACGCCAATTCTGTTTACTCAGCCCCGACCGCCACTGAGTGGAGGCAGCCACGACGGCGGTCGAGGGGGCGGGGGGGGGGGAGAAGTGTTGAAGCGATGAAGAGGCGGAGCGCAATGAAGGCGACTAGAGAGAGAGGAGAGATGGTAGATCAGCTGAAAAGAGGCGGAGCGGTCGGAGAACGCAGGGAAGAATGCGGCATAACTCGCTTTGAAGAACAAGAAGAAGAAAAGGGCGAGATGAATCGAGGAGAGAGACAAGCAGGTGTGAGGCGTGATGGTGCGGGGTGGTGCAGTGTGAGGCGGCGTGAGGATGCGAGAGAAGTGGTGCGGGAAGGAGTGGTGTGGGAAGCAGTGTGCGGGGAGGAGTGGTTCTGGGAGAAGTGGTGCGGGGAGGAATGGTGCTGGGAGAAGTGGTGTGGGGGGACTGGTGTTGGGAGGCATGGTGCTGGGAGGAGTGGTGCGGGGGGAGAACTGGTGCGGGGAGGAGTGGTGCGAGGAGGAGTGGTGCGGGGAGAAGTGGTGCAGGAATGTATGGTTATGGGAGAGGTGGTGCTGGGAGGAGTGGTGCTGGGAGGAGTGGTGCGTAGCAGAGAGGAGCAAGGAAAAATGGGTTTCGTAGGGGTGACGACGGGCAGGGCGCGTCAAGGCGAGACGATGCGAGATGAGGCGGGGTTCGACGGTGCGGAGGAGACAACGTGTCGCGAAGCAGAGCAGCGAAGGGCGATAGATGCCAAGGGAACATCCATGGTCAAGGCCGGCCGGGGTGAAGCAGGCCGAGCGATGTGAAGCGGAGCTGGACAAGGTGAGTTACAGCGAGGCTGTGAGAGCGATCACGGGCGAGGAAAGGCGCTACGATGCCGTGAACGACGAGTAGGAGGAACGAGGTGTCGCGAGGAGAGCGGAATAACGCGGGCCGTGACGAAGGAGACGGGAATACGTGAGTGCGGAAGCGTGGAGGGGGTGTAATCGAAGAAAGGGCGTGGCGTTGAGGGGCGTGGGCATGAGTGGCCGGGAGGAAGAGGACGGGCGGGAATAGAGTACGGAAGCTAGGGGTGAGTGGGAAGTGTGGAGAAGACGGGTGCAAAAGGGGAACGAGGACACGTGCTGCAGCCTCTTTCGTTGTGCCTGCGGTGGGCACTGGGCCAAAGGGCGGCGCGAGCCGAAACCTTGGCAGCGGGCGCAGCTGCTCCGGATGAGAGGTGGGTGCCGTGCAGTGTGCGTGCACTGCATTCACGCTCACGCTCAGAAAACACTTTTCAGAGTGCTTCTCATTTTACGCCTTTTTTTGTTTCGTAATTATGTTGAAAGCCAATCCTGCAGCCAAAATCAGATGTGGTGTTTTAGTTGGGATAAGAGCTACGTACTTGCTATCCAGAAATAAAATAAAGGAATATGAGCAGTTTGAACAAATATCACTCGGTCGCCTGTAGATGGAGCCGGCTTATTAATGTCTTTTATAAGTAACTGCAGTTTCAATTACATTAAAAAATTGTTATAAAAAGTGTTGCAAGAGTTGCCAAATGTTTTGGCATGTAATTGCTATTTTAATTACAATAAAAACAAAGATAAATTGTTGTTTTTAATACCATAGACGATAAACTATAAACATGTCCTTCTTGTCCCACCTCGCCCATCCCTTTCTCTTCACACATTACTATTATAAAATGAAATCTGGTTTAAAGGTAAAACAAACATTTTCAGGAGAGAAAACGTTGAAATCTGTTGCTCTATTTTTCCACAGAATAAAATAAAATATTTTCGAGTAATAGACCAACATTTCGTATTGGCAATAAATATATAATATTTGTATAAATTCTATTAACAGCAGTAAGGATATTTATCGAGTATGAAGACGCATAGTTTCCACATATGGTCTTCGTAATCACTAAACAAGGAAAAACTGGAAGCGATTCGCCCCAAACAATTTTCCTGTTCTTCCTCTTCGATTGCGCGTAAAGTAGGTTACTTCCCACCCTACCAGTTCTGAGTGTCGCGATGACACACTTTGACTGAAGGATATTTCTCCTGCAGTCGCAGGAAAAAAACATCAAGACTCAACGTAACCAAATGAGTTTTTCGTTCTGTCAGGCGCAACATTGACAACACGATACTACCATCTAGGCGTCCATGTCGCTTTCTATATCCCTCTACCCTACTGGCAAAACCTCCTACACTCTCCAACAGGACTGTCACCGTAGCCCTTGCGACAGATCCAGCGTTGTCCAGTTGATTTTGGTGATGTAAAAATAGTAGTTATTGGGAGTGTTCGTTAAATCTGAAAATGCAGCACGTGAAGAGTACCTCGCGTATCCCTCAATCATCAATCTTCGTTGTGTGACACTTTTTGGGTCATACATCTGCATGCCTGCCTATTATCTGTTGTCCGAAAGGGTCTGGTACCTTGTACGGTACGTGAACTTGCTATCCATGTCACGAATTCCATATAATTTTCTCTCCTTTCAATAGTAATGTATTAACTTTGAAGCACGATACATTTAATTTTGAATTGGTTAAAAAACATTTTTTAACATGGTTGTAGCTACACAATTATTTTCTGTCAGTCAATACATAAATACGTTTTCTAATTTAAATATCTTTCTAATTATTATTATTTACTCATATTTTTATTAATTTTGTTTCAGGTCTTTATAGGCATTTTGCATTACTACATAATAATTATGTTTGAATTTCATCAATTACCTGCTACACCTCGCATGATTCCTTTTATTTTGACTATTTACATTCTGTGTTAATAAAGCAGAACTTCGCCGAATCAATACGTTGCGGGCTTCATAACTTGCACAGAAACATTGGCCGACAAATTTGCTGTGAATGTGCGGCGAACAGCGTGGCTAACAGTCCGAAATTTTCTCTCCACATTATAACAAGTAGCTGCTCTTAGCGTCTGAAACTAACGGCAATGCCTCTTCCAAAGCATCGTGTAAAATGGGGCAATGCAACTGATTATGTAATTACCTTATCAACCGAAAGAATTTATTAAACTGAGACCGTTAATTAGTTTGCAGGACGAATTTAAAAATACAATACGTTTCCACAATGGGTAAAACTGACTTTTTAAAAAAATTACGTCAGATGTTTGCTTATAAGTAATAAGATATGAATTCGTGTATACAAATTTGTGCAGATTTCCTTTTCCACTATACAATACTTTTCATTTAAACGAGGTAAGAAAACGTTTCAATCAATTTCTCTATGAATACAATCAATAAGAATTTTATTCTTATCTTTATTAATGCAACTTAATATTTAAAAAACCTAATATACTGACATTGATATTCTTAAATTTATAATGCAAAGGAGTAATATCATTATTAAATTTAAATTCAATTCAATATTTGTTTAAATTACATACAGGAAGAACATATTAATTTCCATTTCATCATTATTTTCAAGAAATAGAGAGAAAAGAATGTATACATCAAAATACAATAAATAGAAATAAATTATTTTATAAATAATTATAACTATTAATATAAAATATATTTATATATTTTAAATATAAAATAACTATATAATGTATTTTATATTTAATAATGCAAATATATTAAATAAATCAATTCAAAATTTATTTCTTTTATAAGCCACCCTATCAAAACTAACGTCAGCGCTCCCTGGGAGCTCGCAAAGGAAAATTATGTATCAACGTAAGTACAGGTAGTGTCCGAGTGTTTGAAAAATTCGAAGTGAAACGTTAAAGAAAAATGAACGATTGTACCCCGAAAATCAAGGTATGCAATACTGAGTGAGCAGAAGCAAATCGAGCCATGGAGTAACACGAGAGGTTTCTGGGAGTTCATGCGTGGGAGGCACTAGAGTATATACAAGATGCAAGCTCCGGATTCTCTAGCGATGATCTGATTACCTCGAGTTGAATCCGTCGAAGTGCAAACATACGAAATTCCGTGGTATTATAGCAATTAGCTACGAAATTTGGGAACTAAAAGAGAGAAAGCCAAGTTACTTATCGTACACAAAAGTATGCATACATTCTCAACAATTTGAACAATACTATCGCAATTATATTTATAGATAATATGTTATTCTCTATCTACTGTAAAACTGCCGTCGGAGATCCCGAGTAATAATGATGGAGAGTTTGGAACACCGCCACCTTCTGGTATATAATATGCACTATGAGACATCGCAACAAATAATCTAAATAGTTGACACTCCCCGAATCAATTCTGCACTCACTCATACTAAGTAAGCCGACTTCTCCCATCAGACACTATTAGTTAAGTTAATCGTACAGCTCTCCGTAAATAAGATTGTGTAACCGGCTCGCCATTTCTTTCCCGACCGATGAATTCAATCATACCCTGGCAGCCCTGCAATTCTTCGAGCCGAGATTGTTCTGACCCTACTCTGATTTAGCGATCTCGGGTGCCAGTTTGGCCAGGTACAATCTTGGAACTTGTTTAACCATCTACCCTAGCTATCAGTCTCCATCAAAAGTATTTAATTGCTCATGCTATTCTTCCTACGTCTGTTATGTAATTAGGTCAATACCTTTTTGTCTTCTGTCAGAGAATTGTCTCTCGCATCGAGATAACATTTTATTCTAGTATACAAACACAGTACTAGTTAGTATAATTCCATCTTCTCTAACTTACATTTCACAAAATTATAGTTTGCTCTAATGTGGTTATTACGTGTATTGTAGTGTTCTGAGATAAACTGAAGCTCATTTACACAAGAGGATCTTGAATATTCCAGGATATGTCGACAGCGCTTTAGAGAGATCTTTCATTGAATTTCGCGTTGTGATGGATGTGAGAGAAGGCATTTTTGCGTTTTTCTGAGTCTTATATTTTCAGATCTCACTGTTAGAATATTTTATTTATTTATTTTACGTCAAAAATTGTTAAAAACTGTGTGACGTGCTTGGGGGAGAAGTGAATTCTGTGCATATTTTCAAAATTCTGTGATCCCTAACCTAAGCCATATACTATTTGAATTTTGAATACAGAAAGAAATGAGCGTTCTTTGAAAAAGATTGTTCACAAAATATTCTCTCCGATGTCATAAAATATATTTTCAAGGGTAATTTTTAAAAAGTTGAAAATCTATTTTCAAGTTTAATATGTACTAGGTGGACCTTCGTGAGCTTTACGAGCATTGTAAATCATCATTTTCACATTCAAAGTGAAAATATCTTTTCGTGCAGCGTTTCTTGGATCGGGGACGTGATAAGGTTCGTGAGATGCGGGTCCGCGATCTTTCCTGTGACTTGGGTGGGACCACGGGCGTGGCGTGGCGGGGCGTGGCGGGGTGTGGCGTGGCGTGGCGTGGCGGGGCGGGGCTGGGCGTGGCGTGGCGGGGCGTGGTGGGGCGGGGCGGGGCGGGGCGTGGCTGGGCGTGGCGTGGCGTGGCGGGGCGTGGCGGGGAGTGGCGGGGCATGGCGGGGAATGGCGGGGCATGGCGGGGCGTGGCGTGGCGGGGCGGGGCGTGGCGGGAAAAGGTGTAGCGGTTGGGGGAATGAGGCGGGAAGGTCGGGGAAGGCGGGACCACGGGATGATGGACGTGTCCGCTGTAGTCGCGGCCGCGCCCGCCTCAAAGTCCCCGCAGGCAGGGCAGATCCGCCAAGGTTCTCCCGCACCGACTTCACCCATTGGACCTCGACCTCGCTTTGGCAAAACACACGCCGCTACCAGATTTTTTATTCTTGCTGCTGGATTGGCTGCATCCTTGCTTGCTTGTACATACTTTAGTATTCTGTTTATCATTAATAGAACAATTGATTGATTGGTTATTTCGTGTTTCCGGGCGCCTCAGTGGCTAAGGTCATTAATTCCGTAAATGTAGTGCATATTTTTATGAGACAAGTAATATGATAAGTATTTACTTTTGTTCATTTTTTTACAACGGAGAATTATTTACGTGATGCGATTAGACAAAAGATAATAGATACTATCGTGAATTAAGCGTCTTAAAAATTATATACTTTAATAAATATAAAAAATTGTAATAAAGCCTATTCAAACGTTAAAAGAAGTGTATCACAAGAGATATGGAACGCCACAATACCACAAAAACCCTACACATCCTTTTCCTGATGAATCTGAGATTGAAATATGTAGAATGAAAGGGTACATTTTCTTAAACCTATTTATTTTACGATTCCATGTACGCAATTTCCTTGTATTTATGAGTGCTTGTCATTAAAGCTTCAATTACCAACTGAACGTACATTCTGGTGCTAATATTCTCATCTAACTCGTAAGAGCACATAGCATGTCCATTGAGGCGCATCACCGAGTACCATCAGTCCTAGATTTCTGGAAAATCTCGAGATTCTTTCGTCGAGACCTAGTTCTTGAACTCTCAGTTGATGGCGGAACGGAACGTTCTAACTGGTCGAGTGGTAGACGTGAAGAGTGTTCCAGGAAAGGAATTCATTTCTTCGAATACTTTTGGGAAACTGTGTTTCAATTCGTAGAACCATTGTAGATCCATTAAGAAATGGGAAAGAAACGGAAGAAATTTGAGCTACATGTGAGCTAATAAGCTAAATGGAACAACGAGCTCATAGAAAAGAAAATATTTTTGAGAGTACCTGTTGAAAGAACATTTTTCTGATGAACAACCAGGTTAAAAATTTATTTAATAAATTTAGTTATTTGATTGTTCATTGAAATTTACATATATTGTTAAATATGTTACTTGTGAGTGTAAAATTCAAGACTGAAAAAGTCAATACAAATTCTTTGTTCACGACTAGTGAAGCAAAGACTTAATATACAAAGTTTGAAATTGTCATATTTAAATTGTTTGAAATTGTCATCATTTAAAGACTTTCCATTAACGACTCTTTGCTTGAAATTTTTTTAAAGTTATATTTATAATCTCAAAATTTCATTTATCCTCACCCGTATACTTTTCTACATTATTGAGACGTACTACATTTATTTTCTGTTGAAAACCATTACCCCAAACCGTTACTTATATACAAAATCGTAGAGTTGTTGGCTCATTACCAGCTTACAATGCTGCCCATATTACAATCCTTCCGACATTGGCCACATCGATCCATCCGATTGTGTTTCTCTGAATACGTCCCATTGTTCCCAAATATTACTACGCCAGACCGAAACATGAAGAGTGTCTTTCGCCGTCAGACTAAAATCACACATGACTCTAGTTCGTGTATCTGAACTTTTTGCCAATAAAATATCTAAAAATAGAGCTTGGCCTAGAAAATGCAAGATTACCGACTGTGAAGTTTGAGATAGAATATTCAAATAATTACTTCTAATTCTAATAAATATTCTTATAATTTCTTCTCACAACTACTTCACTATTATTTTAAATATCTATTATATCAACGTAATTCGATAAAGAAAAAAATGTCACGTAATTACGTTTACGCTTATTTGTTTGGAGATAAATTATTGTATTAAGGTTAGTGTTCTAGACTGTCTGTTTAACTTATATTATCAGGAGAATGGTGCAGGATTTATTTATATAAATAAATCCGGAACCAGTCTCCTGATAATTATTGAATTAAATGGTAAACTGATGCATCTCAAGGGTTTCGTTACTTAAAAGCTTGTATCAAACTGTTATCAAAGTGATTAAGGTAATAAGAATTTTTACAATTTAGAATTTTTATATAGAATTTTCACAAGGATGTTGCATCTCCGAACAAAACACCTTCTCTAAAACAGCCAAGAAACACAGGATTTGTATTGACTCCGAAAATTTCGCGAGCTCAAAGGACATCAAAGGCGCAAGTGAATTAGTTTTTCAAAAGCTTTAGAGCGGAGTCAGACGGAGAAGGAATTCCCACGACGAAGCAAACATTTCCTGTGTCCTCGAGTTCTTTAATCGAGTAAAAAGGAGAAACAAGAAAAAGTCATCTTAAGAATTCAATCGCTTATGATGAAAAATGAAAAGGAAAAGAAACGTTACAATTCCGGTATTGTAGCGTCATATATCTTTTCGTGAATATTTCATGCGATATCTAGAAAACGCTCATAAGCATGGAGATACAACTAGACCACATAATGCTATTGAAATATAATAAGACTATAGCCTATATTCTCAAAATGAATATAAAATAATACTATTACTTTTTAATTAATAAATGTATTATTGCAATAATAACATAAATATATTTAGCAGCGCTACATCAAAATAATTTCATCTACTTTTGTGGGTCAGTTTTTATAAAAATGCATTATCCTCTTTTTATAATGTAAATAAAATTAATGTTTTATGTGTTGTTAATAAAATAGATTACAATTATTTCACGTGTTAAAAAACTAAGAATTTTTGCAGCAAATATTATTTGAGATCCCCTATGCATTGGAGGCCTTGGCGTGTTTTTCTGCTTATAAAAATCACTCTTCTACATTAGTCCCCTTCTTAAATATCTAATAGATACTTTTCTAGCCTCCCAAGTGCAATTCTGACACAATCTTCTAGTAATGTAGTACATTCCGAGTAAATTTCCATTCTCTTACTTATAATTGTGAGTTTCAAGTAAAGTAAAAGGGGTAAAAAAGGAGGTACTAGTTTCGAGGCCGAAACTGTGATGGATTTTAGACAGCAGTCAAGTTGCTGGGGGTTTTAGCTCGTCAGGTTGATGCCGGTGCAGTACAGTAAACAATACCTCAATACAATACTTTCGATATTATTCTTCCCCATCCTGACCCACCAACGAGCGACATCGATGGACATTACAACCATTCCAATTTGGATCATTTGTCACAATCTTGAAAGAGATATTGCTGCGACTGTACCATTGAAAAAAATATTATATAGTATCCCATGCAATAAAAAGGAACAAATCTAACATCGACGAAAAATATTGGTTCCTCACGACTGAACACGGTGGAGGGTGACTGACCATCCTTCTCTTCTTTTGTGCTGAAACTACTCCTGCAAGCTAATATTCATCTGAAACGAACGAATCTTCTCAGATCAATTTGATACAGTTCTCTTTCGCCGAGCAACTTCGTTTATAAGTTTGCTAAGAAAAAATTTCAATTTACAAAGTCGCAGGCGCTTGATCAGCTTCTTGATTGAAAGCGGTGTTAATAAAGCGAAGTGACACCAGCACCGGGGCGCGTGATTGGAAAGCGGAGCGGAGCGGCGCCCGGCGATCGGCACTCGGCGACGGTCGACCTGCGCCCCTGGGGCGTCGCTCCGGGCGGCGAGCGACCCCACCCCCACACACCCCGCCACGCCACACCCCTTCTTTCCCTGCTACCGACGCCGCCCCACCAACAAAGCGAATATGCGTCTCCCGCCTTCGCCTTCTCACGTCCCCGTCACCCCCTCTCCGATCTGGCCTCCGATCCCGTCTCCGTGGTCCGCCACTATTTCCCCACCTCTGTTTCCCCCCCCTGTTTCCCGCCCCTGTTTCCCCGCCCCTGTTTCCCCGCCTCTGTATCCCCGCCTCTGTATCCCCGCCTCTGTATCCCCGCCTCTGTATCCCCGCCTCTGTATCCCCGCCTCTGTATCCCCGCCTCTGTATCCCCACCTCTGTATCCCCGCCTCTGTATCCTCGCCTCTGTTTCCACGCCTCTGTTTCCCCGCCCCTGTTTCCCCGCGTCTGTTTCCTCACCTCTGTTTCCCCGCCCCTGTTTCCCCGCCTCTGTTTCCCCGCCTCTGTTTCCCCACCCGTTCCCCCTCCTCTGTTTCCTCCCTCTGTTTCCCCGCCTCTGTTTCCCCGCCTCTGTTTCCCCGCCTCTGTTTCCCCGCCTCTGTTTCCCCGTCTGTTTCCCCGTCTGTTTCCTCGCCTCTGTTTCCCCGCCTCTGTTTCCCCACCACCGTTTTTCCGCCAGTTTCCCGCCACCGTTTCCCCGCATCAGCTTCTCCGGTAGCTACCTCGGCTCCGTTTCCCCACCACAGACCCCACTTTCGTTTCCCCGCTACAGTCCCCTCCTCGTGAATTGAACATTTGATATCCTTATTTTTTCTTCGTGGTATTTACATTGATTTCATTTTTCTTGTATGTCCCTCGAAATACACGTGCCAGTAATTTAAACCAACCCATTTTACCACCCATTCACTCCCCTTTCTATCCTGTGCCTCGATTTCTACGCTTCTTTTAATATTGGAACGATCATTTTCTTACTTCGTATTCTCAAATTAGTTTCTGCTTTTATGCAGTTGTCGGTTTCTGTCAGCATTAACAGTCTCGCTTGTCATTTTGTTGCCTTCATTTGTTCTTCGCAACATTGCATTGCCCATCACTCATTTTTCCTATGTTTTCTTACCCGCACTCATACAGTCATAACTTCTTATTTTTGAACCTTTTTTTCTGTCCATTCTCATTTATTTCGCCACAATATGCCGTTACGACAGACACATTTACCACTTTAAATGCCGCTAAAGGCTCATTTCCTTCTGCTCTCAATTTATTGACACACATTTACTCTCCTTTAATTGCCTTCTTAAATGATTCAGAGTCGATCATTGCAGAATATATCTCATTCCAATTGCCTGCTCAACTTTTCTCTGTTCCCTGCGACAGAACGACACACCCTAGATCCTACATCTCGCACACTGCCTGTCGCCTACCATTTAATGTTTATCGCTCATTACGTGCCCACCTACATTCACATTTCAGTGCCACAATTGACATTCAAATTAACCTCATTAGATCGTTAACCTTCCGTCCTCGCAGTACATTGCCCCGCAGCATTATACGTCCATGCACTTTCGTTACATTTTATGCATTTATAGAAAATAATCATAAGGAAGCTACACAAGGCTTACTGTTAACAACCATCTTAGGAGTTTATTTTACTATTCTTCAAGCATATGAGTATATTGAAGCCCCATTTACCATTGCAGATTCAGTTTATTGTTCATCTTTTTTCATAGCCACAGGATTCCATGGACTACATGTCATTATCGGTACATTTCTTTCAGTATGCTTAATACGACACATAATATTTCATTTCTCGTTCAATCCTCACTTTGGATTTGAAGCAGCAGCATGATATTGACATTGACGTAGACATCTGTCTTTCGTAGACATTGTCATTGCCTTTCCTTCCTCTTCTTTTTCAACAGATCTAATTGAACTTCAAGTTTGTCTTACATGCTCAACTTTCGTCTTCCCATAACTTCCGCCTCCTGTACTTTCTATTTGCTTATCCATATTGTATTAATCTACCATGGCCATGTGCCCATGGGCAGTGTCTTTCGTGCTCAACCAATACAATAAGTTCAGTGTTAATCAATTGATGTTGGGTCAACGGAGCACACAAACATGCGCACACGAACGGCTATTGAGCTATTAAACTCTATTTGGACACGTGTCGTTTTCGCAGTTCTATCTCTTGCCGCGTCAATGGTATAAGCAACTGTGGAAGATCTTAGCTGAGATGTTGTAGGTTAAAATGTCTATAATTTAATATCATCTAAATCGTCATTGTGGCCGGGAAGAGTCACAGTTGCAGCCACAAATGGTCGCGACTACTCGTTGATGTCGGCGACTATTGACCAGCGACTATTGGCATGCTACTCGTGGCCAGCGACTAGTGACCACTAGTAGTAGCTGGCCCTTAGTGGTCGCGTAAACGTTCGGCCTAAGGAATGTTCTTTACGATCGCTACTACCAATGTTGGTTACATAAGTATGTATATAACTTAATTATGGTATTAAAAATTGCGGTTATACAAATTTTGTGGATCTGTATGTCTCCGAGTGACGAGTTATTTTGTATCACTCCTCGCCTGTTTGGTTTTGCAAATCCACTAGCTGCAACAGTGACTTCTTTCAGGCTTCTTGTAATTTCGCTCTGCCCGCCCTCTCACGCCCACTCTCCGTCCTGCCCAGTCTACATTCGTGGCCTTCTACCCTATTACGTTCCTTCTTTTCATTTCTTCGCTCCTTCTACCATCTTACAACTATTCCGAACTCCCGGGTGCCGTTATTCTTCTGTCATGAATTAGTATCTCACAAAATCTTATTATTCCCTGAACAATGAAGCGGACATATCATACACTGGATTTTTCGATTGGAAAACTATTACGTTTTCTCTTTAACCATGAGTATATCTCTTATACAAGAAATCAAGATCAGGGCGCACAAAATATGCAATTCCGTGTTCACAAATGCGTCAAATGTATTGGGTCTTGGATACTAATAATGCGTTGTTGAAACTTTCTCTGTTCAAAACTTATTTAATATTCCAAGCTTAATATTAATTCAATGAAGTGAAATATTTAAATGATACTTTAAATTCATATCAATATAAAATCTTTTGCAGTTTCTAATTGCTAATTTATAGTTTGTTTATAATGTCATAGAAAGAACGATATATTTGTCAAATCCTTAAACAAATTATTACTTTGTGAAGTAGTTAATTGCAATTTTCTCCTAAATACCTATACATTACTCTTCAATAACAATGATTAAAAAGTCCTGAAAGCGAATTTTGAATGATTTTGCCTTTCTGGTTAGCGAATTTACAATATTTTGTCCATACACGTCACACACTAGTTTGAGCCACTTATTAACACAATAAAATCTTGTCTTGTGATAGAGTAAACTCAAAATTGGTTACAGTAGAAAAAAATTAGAACGCTACGTTTTGGCTAAACTTGTGTCGTAGACAAAAACCTCATCATTAAATTTGTCTTGGCGATGCCTATAAAATAGTAAATTCCATAACTCAATACGTCCCAGAAACCCCAGAAATTGTCAAGTCATATTGTCATGAAATTAGTCTGTCGATTAGGCCCAACGCCGAAAAATGTCCTGAATTCACGAGAGGTAGCGATGACTCTTTTTGCCCGCTGGACTGTGAGATCCGATGCCGACCTATAAGGTCCGCTTGTGTCTGTTTTTCCCAACCAGGTATCACACACCAGCGGGGCACAAGTCCAGCTGGTACCAGCTTTAAGCTCCCGACGTATCTACCGACATATATAGCAATATAGTGCATGTAAATGTAAGTGTGTGTGTGTGTGTGTGAGTGTGTGTTCGGGGAGACGATAGGACAAGGAAGAGGAAACTGTCTGTGGCCCGTTAGTTAGGATACTGCTCCAGAATTTGTTCAGAGAAACCATGGAAAACTACCGAACAGAGCGCTGGCCGCTTGAATTCTCCTCTAGTCACCGGCAGGACTCGACCTAGCTTTATAGCTAGTGTCGAAAATCCAACAACGTCGGGCCTCGAATCTTTCCGATTAGAGTGCCCGCAGAGTCAGCGCCGAGTCAGCTAATACTGGCTCTAAGACTAAGTCGGTCCCACCGCTGAAGGTTTAATATGGGAAAATAAAGAAGCGAGGAGGGGGCTCTGCTCTCTAATCGACTCTTCCAAGACGAACTTCCGCCCCTTCGCTGTCTTCGGTTCTCTCGGTTGATTTATTCATTCTTTTGCGGCAGCGTTAACTGTCTGCAAACACGCGGTGGCCGAAATACTCGTCGCTATTTATCCCAGACGCCCTGTCCGTCGCTGAGTCGTCTTTTATGAATTCATTCATTTATCACCGTCTCGAGATGTTTCGGTTATTTCTTTTGTTTTGATTCTTGCGGGCAGACAAACGAGAAAACTTCTCGGGCGGGCATGATTGGGTTACGATGGCCCGCGGTTCGATGCGAGACGCCGCAGACGGGCGGGAGTGGGGTTTGGAGTGGGGCGGGGAAAAGTCGGAGAGGGGAGAAAAGAAGGGTGCGGGTGGTTCAGATACAATGAGAGATATAGAACCGGAGGTAACGAGCTGGAAGTAATGAAAGAGTGAAGGATTAAGGGAGGAGAGATGAAATAAAAAGAAGATTTGATCAATTGATTGATTAGTGATTCCGGGTGCGTCAACTGCCAAGGACAATAGTCCCGCAAGTGCTTTCCTCGGGATGCGGCGGTTATCATCCCACGCTAGAGAGAGATCCGCCACTGACCTACACGTCGGCTATCGGAGTTTTCCCCAACCAAGAACATAGCTCCATCGGGGCACCGACCCAGACCAGAGAAACTCTAACTACCCGACTGTCGCCAGACATATGTGGCAGTGCAGTGCCTGTAAGGGTTTAAGTAGGACAAGAAGAAAGGGGAAGGAAAGATCGCGCGCATTCCGTGGATCGTTTGTTAGGGTACTGCTTGGGCATTCATCTGTGATTGATTGGATGAACCATGGGAAACTATCGAGCAGAGCAACTTGCTGCTAGAATTCTCCTCCTGACAGCGGCTGAATTCGATCTTGCTATACAATAAGTGTCGACATTTTCCAACGTCGTGACTCGAACACTAAGACCTCCCAGTCAGAGGCCCTGCAGTGACATCAATTGATGCCCTGCTCCCCCTAAGCTGGTAAGAGAAGCGAGAGAAGAATTAAAATGATGAGGTGGGGGAAATGGAGGAGGAGAAGAGAGAGAGTTACGAGGGAGGAAGCACTGGCTGTGAATGCCTCCTGGAAGTTGGATGAGCTTCTAACAGATAAAGCTCTCAGCAGACGAGTATAATGCATCCAGCTACTGCGATGGCTCGCAGCCAAAACTCCGTGCGGGCTGGCCGTGCTGGGCTGGTATCTTTTGGCGAGCACGATTTAAATCGACCGTGAGCGCTGGAACCCAATGACAGAGCAACTCTTTGACTGGTTACTCCCCAAGCGTCAAACTCAAAGAATTGTTGTCCTTGGCCCCCTTTCGTACATTTGCTTACTGTGAATGGTTGTAATGCACATTTTGCAAGTTCAATGAGCCTGAAATTGAGCAGAAAATGGTGAACTTTAGATTATTGTTTTAGTTAAAGGGAAATAAACCAAACTGTGTAACATGGACAGTGGAAGCATTGTAATACCAAAACATTAGACATACATACTTTAAAAAAACATATACCAAAATGATATTTTTATTTTCGATTTATACATATAATAAACGGTACATAACTAAGAAACGTGCAGACCTGGATGGCCGAGGTGGCTAAGAGCGAGTACCGACTCAGCGCTTCGGTCCGAAGGGTCGCGGGTTCCAGTCCCGCCTTGGGCATGGCTGTTTGTCCCTTGACTTTGTGTGTGTTGTCGCGGAGGGCCCCGCGTTCTGCTGACCCCAGATCAGAGGAGCCCGCAAGAGTGTTTGTCTAGTGTATGGTCGAATATGCGTCCCTTCGGGACGTAAAGGGCAACCGGCTGTCGGCTGGATAAAAGCCCTAGGTAAAAACAACTAAGAAACGTGACGTGTTGAGGAGATACGATGCTACAAATAGACATCCGTACAAATGTAATTGGCTATGAATATGTTAAGACAATTGCTACACCAATAACTCATATGTTGAACAACAGGTTCAAATACATTAACGCCATGTTTAATTTAAATTTAGTATGTGAAGTAAATGAGTCCTTAATTTTCAAACTTTTTCAACGCAGACAAAAAACGGAATTTAGTTCGTTTGTAAAAGCGGAGAAAATATTAATTCTAGAAACGTGATCATTTCAATGGAATTTAACCTTTTTATTTTCCCTAATCAATTATATATTTTTATACGATGCTTCTCTATAATTTATAATAGAAAATGGAAATAATACGTATTCAGTACACACCAACAGGATTTGAATGGTATGCCGTTATTCGAACTCTACCTACATAATGAGTCTAGGTCAATACCAATGCATTTACATGTCCATTAGCCATAGAGAATATCAACTACTATCCAACAATAGGTTCTCCTGTACATGTCTCTGACGACAGGGAGGGTTGGAGAGCATTAGAGTCGAGTAACATGAATTCTATTTCACCACACTGTAAGCACCGAAGGCCACGCACTTCACAACGTCGGGGCATAGCAATTGTGATGCCATTTTGAATAGGACGACGAAATGAGTATGACGAAGCAAAGCGACGATACATTAAAAAGCGTGTAAGATCAGCAATACACTTCTCCCCTATACAGTAAATGCGGACTTTTCTAAATATAAATTTTACTTCTTTTTAAATAAATCAATTTGCATACGTTTTTTAGTTGTAGATAATAACTTACAGCACTTCACATTATTGTATCTTATACAATTTTGTATTTGTATCTTATACAATTCATAAATCAATGAATTAGTCTTGAGACCCAAGCAAAAACTAATAATATTGTTGTGGATGAAACAAAACAATTATTTAATCTTCCGCCATCAATGTGTCATTGTACTGACTTTTATTAAAATAACTTACAAATTAAAAAATAATTAGTTGAGATTGTAATGAAGTACCTTTAACGAGTTAATTAATAGTCATTCTTTTTCATATAAAAAGAATTCGTAATAAGTAACGTTTTCGGTTTCTTTGTTTTACTCAATTTTATGTTACTCATCGTGTCAGAAACATATTCCAGTCCTAATTTGGTTTCTCGTTTGCACAGGTTAATCAACTAAACACTTCGCTAATCAACTATAAAACATTTTATTTAGTGCAGTCCTTCATTGCAATATATTATAAAACAGACTTTCTGCATATTGAAAGGTAGTTCATGAAAGTGTTTTGAAATGAATAGGTGAATCTAAACCAGGAAACATGTAAGATACTCGTACAATATGATAAACCTTTTGCAGTTTCTTACCCTCTTGGTTTTTGCTGTATGGCATTTTACTAATTTCTATTTTTCGCACTTGTAACGTCTTATTCTTTCTTGACGAAACATTGTGTTCTAGGAGATTATTTTATTTCTATTTATTCTGAGTTCTGGTGCCTCAGCCACTACGAGGAATAATAAATGTCACAATGAGTTTATTATTATTGTGGAGCAATAATGGAATAAGAAAAGGTTCAATCTCAAGAAAACCAAGTTACCAACTATTCTCCCGTCACAAATACAGCTGGTATGACCGGAATTCGACCGTTACCATTCATAGATAAAGTAGTGGCGCAAAAACAGCACGTACACTGTAACACAGCAAGTACCCTTAATTTCACGCAAAATTACACGAAGAGTATTCAAAATTTCAAACAATTGTAAATGACCTTATTTCAAAATCTATCTTTAAGAAACATATTTCATTAAGGGAAACATTTTTATCTTTAATATTTTAGTTGTAGGAAGACTCCGAAATCATTTTGAACTTTTTCAATTTTCGAAGAAACGGGGTTTTGAACGAACATAGGACGTAAAACATTCTCTTAAATGCCCTTCACACTATCTAACACCAAAATTTAATCAAAAACTAAATAGCCATTTTTTTGGAAATTTTGAAAATGTCTCAGGAGCTTCATGTAACGTATCCTTCAAAATAAAAATATGGATTCCAAATTCAAGAGGACGTGACATCAGTCAAATCGATTCGGGAATATCAATTTTGGAGAAAATTTGCTGAACGCTTTAGCCGCTAGCGTTGTTCACAGATGGACAGACTCATGTTTTGCCGCCATTCAGTTTCCGGTATCAAGGATCCCCAAATATGGATTCTGGGTACACCACGTGTTAGAGGATTTTTTTCTAAATTTAGAAAAAGGAATTTATCCACTTTTTCATTACCAGAGCCACGTAATAAAAGTTTTTCTCCGTTACTCCGCAACGAGAAAGTAAAAAACTACGTAATGGTATGAGGAACTGAGGAAATACGGTGCGTCCTTTCTAATTATAACAGGGAGTCCCCAGAAGCAGCCGGTTCTTTTCGCGATCACCGCGTGACGTCATTATTAAGAGAGCCACACCTGGTCCTCGGTTTCCCCATACGACTTGGCGGCGGTCGCACTGACGCCAGCAAGAGATGCGCCACCATTTATGACACGACATGCCCTGCCGGAACCTGGTCATTAACAGTTGCATCACTCAAATATTCTTGAAAACTTGTTTGTAGTAATTTTCAGGTCAGCGATTGACGACCTGACAGACGACTTAACAGAAAAAAGGTTATATTGCAATTTGAAAATGAATGTGTATAATTACTATTTAATAGGAACATATAAAATTTAACAAGGTGAATTCAATGTGGCGGGATAAAATGATTGAATTTGTTCATAAAAATATATTCTGTGGTTTAGGAGCTACAAGACAAAAGATAGGACAAAAGACAACTTTTGATTCGCTGTACGATTTCATATATAAAGGTATACTCTTTGCATATTGGGATGAAGTTTCCTTCTATATTAAAAAAAATCAGTTTGTTATAAAATGAACATTTTGTTTTTATTTTTATTCATATCGTTTCTCTGTCTCATGTGATTGAATCATCAGGTACATAACCCTAGGGTTGAGGACTGGCGGCATGTTGGTTTGCCGTTCGTTGGCATTGTCGTTTGTGGGGATCTTCATCGAACGAAAATTTTGATGGACCTGTCATAAGGACAGACGGTAATGTGTGATGTTCACCAACCGTTGCTGCTCCTGTTAATGCTCCACATATATACAGGTGAGTCAGGAAACTTTAGCACCTACTGTAACTTCTGAACGGTTGAAGTTATTACAATGCCGTTTTCACGAAAGCGCATGAGGGAATGGGGCCAATTGATATGTGTATTCACTTATATTTTGTCACGTGTGCTTTACGAGATATTTGAGACAATTTTGTTTTTTCAAATGGAACTATATACATTTTTTCAGTCTATTATGATGAGCGTAAAAAGACGAATTCAATGATATAAATGATATACATATTGTCATATGTTAGATAAGCATTTGTTTCAGTAATTTTGATTTATTTGCGACTCGTGTTAAGCGGATATTTTGAAATAAACAGTCCCCCCATATACGGACAAGCACCGCTCCACCAGCAAACGCGCGCTCGGAGAAGGGAAGCTGACTTTAGTAGTTGATGATAAGAAAAATATTCCAAATATTCACAAAACTGTTGCTTTGTTTGAGAACTCTGCTTTCCTTGTTCATATATCCTGAAATTTTAATTCTAGGACCCCGACATACCTTCCAATTTGCAGGTGAGTGTAATTTTCCGATACAAATTTGGAAATGTTCACCAGATATAATTGCCATAGTTATTGTAGGTCTACTGCAATATAGTGAATTTAAATGCAAGAGAGAACTATAAAAATATAAAATAAAAAATTATCATTTTTTGAACAAAATAATTGAGTACATTTGTAGTGTGCTTTAGATAGAGTACATTAAGGAAAGTTCTTTAGTGACGAGTCATAAATATACACCACCAAAACTTTGTTCATATACTTCCACAGAAACTTCATTGTTAATAAAGAATGTATTTTTATGATAAGACATGCCATGGAAGAACAACTATAACTTTGAATTATACGGGCCTAACAGAGATCATTGCAATATTGCAATATAGACTAATACTTCGTTACACGTGAGTAGCTATGGTATTAGGGAACCTGTGGATTATTTAAGTAGTGTTAACGACAAGGTTTGCAGCATTGGTATTTCAGAACGTGTACGAGACTTTCACACGTACAGGTTTGCTCCCGTTAGACTTAATCCTACCTCGACTAAGCCCACGTCCGCCCAGTTTTACCGGTATGTATTTGCACGCCTTATGGTTGACTCGGCGACCATCTGATTCCACTTTTCCTCACAGGTCCTTTGGATGCCCGAGTTTGTTCGCCGTTTTGCCATTTGTCTTGTACAAGATATAGGGAAACTATATCCGAAAGAAGTGCACCCCCACTCACATTCAGGATACATTCGGAATGGGGTTTCGCCAAATTTTATTCCTGATTCTACCCGAGGGACCGGTAGCGGTAGCTCAGTGCATCAACTGATGTCACTGCAGCGTCTCTGACCGGGGGGTCCTAGGTTCGAGTCCTGACGGCGGCAGGATTTTCGACACTAGCTTTTCAGCTAGGTCGAATTCAGTCGCTGTCTGGAGGAGAATTCTAGCGGCCGGCTGCTCTGAACGATAGTTTTCCGTGGTTTCTCCGATCAACACCAGGCGAATGCCGGAGCAGTACCCCACAAAAGGGGCCACGGACCGCGCACGATCTGTCCTTCCTCTTCCTTGTCCTATCCTCTCCCCTTACACACACACTTACACTAACATGCACTACACTACCACATATTCCGGGTGACCTGTTGGGAGTTTAGAGCTTGTCCCGGCTGGGGCGGTGCCCTGCTGGTGGGAGAGCCCCGGTTAGGGGGTAACCCCACTAGCCGACGGTAGGTCGGCACTGGATCTCGCCATCCAGCGGGGGAAGATCTCCGCCATCTCCAGAGAAAAAACATGCACTACACTAACGGGACTAATGACCGAAGCAGTTGACGCGCCCGGAAATACGAAAAAATCAATCAATCAATCTGCCCGAGGGGTTCTCACTCCATGTTCCGGGTTATCTTGCCAAGATGCATGACTAGCACTCGCATACCTTGCTCCGGTATCGGTCTCTTTAATAATACACATCCTTTCTCAAAAATGCCCCGTAGTGTGGGGTATCGGCTACTCGGACCTCAAGTAGCCTCTGCCGCAAGCGTCCTTGCTTGTTAATCGCTTTACAGCCCATCAGACACAACATGGAGCGCCTTCTGACCCCAGCCATAAATCCGCCAGTTCTTCTCGACCACTCGTAACACCACGACAACTTTATTTATTGGAGCGTACTGAGAGTCCTTGAAAACAAAAAGGACTCGAAGATATGTTGTATTCCAAAAGTTTCTGACACCAAAGGGTATTTAAAAACGTAAAATTGTAACATGATACTATTTTCTCATTTGATGCAAATTTTTGCATGCATTTTTATAGCAAAGGAAATAAAATATAATAATTTTTGAACAAAAATTTCTACTAATTTGGCCAAAACACAAATTACATATTATAAAAATATTTTAACAGATTATTGAAGAGAAAAGGAAGATAATTTGACATACTAGTATCCATCATCTCATATATAAGATGAAATTCTCCAGGAAAAGTTTCCCCTGAAATCAAATAATTGAAGTAATTTCAACTCCTTGCAAGAAAAATACATGTGATCAGCTTTCTCCCTTTCTGTCTACCTTGCCCCCTCTCGTACTCACATGCACTGCGAGTCATGCGTCTGAAGTTCTGCCAGACGAGAAAATACAGATGAAGTGAGTTGGAAGCCATAAGGAAATCAGTCTTACGCCTCAGCCTTGAAAAAAGTAATGGTAAACAAAGATTGTTCATGAGTTGCAAGCTATAAAATCTTCCAGTAACAGCTACCAAGATCAGAAAATCGAACAATTATGGCGCTACAACAGCGGGAACTTTTTCGCATTATTTGTAACTCTTTTACAATTTTCGAAAATTTAGGGATGTAAGCGGAAATGAGACAAACGTTTTGCGTCATCCAATTTTTCGGAATCTATATCCCAAAACTCGTGAATTCTGACTATACGTGTCAGAGAAAGTAGTTTACTAAACTTGGATAGGAACAAGATTCATCTGCTACTTTTATACCAGGGCTGAACAATATGAGTTTTTCGGTCAAAATATCGCCGATTTTTGCCTACGCATTACAATACTTTACTACGTTTCTACTTTTACTACTCTTTACTACGTATGTTAGTAGTATGGCGAGAAATAAAATGTAATGCTTAAGAGAAATTATAGGAGGGACGAGATGATATTCCGGTGAGAATCCGGTGAAATTCCAAACATTCCAAGACAAACAAATCTCTTGTTTAGAACTACGTTGTTCTAACTCCATATTTGTAGCCAAAATACGTTTTAGTTGGTTTGAAAATTTAAAGCAAAGCATTTTGTTAGGAAAATCTTTGAGAATGGTCTGAATGGATTCGCCAAAAACCATCAGTCCCGCTCCACGAGATCGAGTTGCCTCGAATGACGCCTCATTTGTCTCGATTGGTGGAACAGAAGGAGTCAAATCGCGAGTACACGAACGAACGGATGGTCGCGGGTTACTGGATTACTATGGAATAATGCATTACTTCATCAGAGGAAATAATACGCAATATATACGAAAATATATTGACTTTTTGATCATTTATTAAACAGACTATATGCGCTTCCTTATCGTTTTCCCATTCTAGAGTCAAGAAAATCACGTTCCACCCGTTCTGAAGGCAGATTAATGTAACTAATCCGTGTCAATAATCGCTAAGAGACAAAACATCATTTCGCAAACTTGGATCAAACAGTATTACAGCTTCCTTGGCAATACTCAATTCAACATCACATGCAACTTTCGAACAGTGGTTTGTATTCATGTTCCTCACACAGGACAAGCAACTGCATTCATGGAGTGGCTAGATTAAATAAATTTGCAACAGTATTTTTGAAGTGTTTGAAACGAAACGCGTTTTCGTGGAAGTAGAGCATGAGGTGGGTGTTTGAAAGAGCTTCGAAGAGTGGGTAGAGAGTGTGGAGGTGGAGGCCGTGCTGGCAGTGGGGGTAGAGGCCATGACGCAGCTGGGTTGGCGGTGGCGGCCGCCTGAACAGCTGAGCGGGCACACGAGTGCCAGGGGCGATGGTGGTGGAAGGGGGAGGGGGGAGGGGAAGGGCTGGCGCCAGGCCAACGGCCGTGCCCACGGCACGTTAGCCATGCCCGCCTCCGTCTCCCCCTCCATCCCACAGTTTCCCCCTCGCCGCATCTGTGTCCAGCCCTCCCTGCTGTTTCGGTGCCATCCCCACATGACTTCATACTACCGCCATCAACCTTGTCGAAGTACCTTGCCTCAGTTCTGTTCCCGTACGCCCGGTTCGGTATGGCCATTGTCATCGCCGTACTCTCTCCCAATTGTTTTATTCCTGACTCCACCACTCAACACAATCGTTCTTCAAACCATCGCTCTCCCTGCCTCCATCGTCACTCCTTCCTCGTTTCCTTGTCTTCCCCCTTATCGTCACAAATTCCGTCTCCATCCCTTTTCTCATCCCCACCTTTTATCGTCATTATCTTCGTTCTCTACTTCGCCTCAAAACAATCTGTTTCCATGTCTGTCCACATGTCAATCGCCTTCAACAAGATCTCCACTCCAGTATATATCGCCATCTCAATCAATATCCCTGCCAGTCGCGACCACGCAATCTTTTTTTCCTCTTCCTTGTCCTCTTCTCATCTCTTACTTATAAAAACTTACATCTACACTTACTTGCACTACACTATCACACATGCCGAGAGAGCATTAAGGATCTTAGAGTTTGTCACGGCCGGGGCGGCGCCCCGCTGATAGGAGATACCTGGTTGGGGAAAATCTCGCCTATGGACGGGTAGGTCGACGCGGCATCTCAGCATCTAACTTGGAATGATCACTGCCACCTCTCATGATAACATTCACTACACTTACAGGTCCAATGACCTTAGCAGTTGACGCGCCCAGAATCATCAATCAATCAATCAACCCATACCCGTCGACGCAACTATCCCCGTCTCCATCCCCAACTTTATCCCCGTTTCTGCGGCGCCCGTTGACGCACCCGGAATCATCAATCCATCAATCCATACCCGTCGACGCAACTCTCCCCGTCACCATCACCAACTCCGTCCCCGTTTGTACGGCACCCGTTTCACCTCCGTGCCCCCCTCCGCCACGCGGCCACGAGCGCGCGCTATTTCGCCCGTGCAACGCGCGCCTGGAGGGTCCCTTCACACTCAGCTGGGCCCGCTCTCGCCCCGCTCTGACGTACGCGCGCCGCCGCTCCGCTCGTTTTGGTAGTACGCGCCGCGCGACTGATGCATGTGACGCGCGGACACACGCGCAGGGCCCTTCGTCATGTTTGGGAGGTCTGTTGCTAGTGGACAATGCCAGGGTAAATATGGTCGCGGGGAAACATAATTCATGAAGCCCGTCTATAGAGACTATGGTTTAAGTTGTGGGAACATGATCTTGAATGCAAACCACAAAGTACGACATATTTCCTGTAAAGATTTTCGAAAACCATAATAATAATAATAATAATAATAATAATAATAATAATAATAATAATAATAATAATAATAATAATAATAATAATAATAATAATAATAATAAATAATAATAATAATAATAATAATAATAATAATAATAAGAAGAAGAAGAAGAAGAGAGATCGCTTCCATATATACACCAACAAATTGCAACCAATCATACATTTAGTTCACAAGCAAATGAAAAGGTCGGAATTTATTTCGATCGCACAATTTTGACCCTAGAACATAACAGCTAGATTTAGTGATAACTCTCAAGGTGCCAAAACCACTTTTCTCATTAATGTTGCAGACCCTTCCTGTAGAAACATGCAATCTCGGAAAAAAATAAGGAAGTACAGCGACCTGGCACATCAAATCAAAGATAATAGAAAAAAGGACCAAGTATTCATTCTCCCAACAATTATTTCCAGTAATGGTCTTATAGAAAAACACGTTAAAGAAAACTTTCAAAAACTTGATATCCCTCCAAGGCTTTCAAAATTAATGCAGAAATCTATTATCTTACCTACTTGCTGCATTGTCCGGAACTTTCTAAATTCAAATTCTTAAATAAATAGTAAATAACACACTTGGCGAGTCCCGCTTCGGGCATGGGTATGTTTGTGTGAGTATGTATGTGTGCGTCGTCTATTCATTCTTCATTATTGTCATCATTCCATATCCCATCCCCCCAGGAATAGAAACCCTGGGGTATAAAATTTGGATTCAGCATAATGCTGATCCACTCTAAAAAGGAGTCACATACACTTGCCACGGCATAAATGTAACTGACCCTTGGTAAGACCAGGTGTACTATATTCCCGTGGTCCTAGACGGCCAATTTGCGACGAACTGTGCAATCTGAGAGTTTTTTTTACAAAGTATCCAGCCAAATTGAATAAATTATTTACTTTGATCAAAAATTTTCTTTATATAATTCTGGGATGTTTCTTTTGTTCGTTATATATTATTCTTTTCGATGTATTTCCCGAGCTTTGGCGCGAATCAACGAAATTAGAAGACAGAGTGATAATTATGTGAAACATGTCTATGATTGTCATTGACTTTTGTACAGAGGGACCGGCGTTCTAAAAGTGAAATCATTGCTCTCTCACGTGTGTGTTGGCAAGTCTCCAACTTGGCAGATATACTTATTAGGTCATTTCACAGTTGCCAAGTTCCGTCTCCGGTATTCTTGAACACACGTCAATTTCCTCGAGAGTACAATAATATCAACGTGCATAATTCAAGTAGTATTCCATTACTCCTTGTTTTCGTTTATTCACATTCAAAACATCACGAAATAGAAATATGTATATGTAATTAATGATCTATGCAAATTAACAGAAAAACACGAAAAATAAGTGCTTAGATTTGTTGGGTGATAATAAAAGAAGAATGAGAAGTATCCTAACAAACGGGCCATTGACCGCGCGAGATTTTTCCTTCCTCTTCCTCGTCCTACCCTCACCCCTTCGACACTAACATGCACTACACTACCACAATTGTCGGGAGACCAGTCGAGGACTTAGAACTTGTCCTGGCTGGGGCAGTGCCCCGCTGGTGGGAGATACCTGGCAAAGGAAATCCCGCTATTTGACGTTAAGTCGGCGCCGGATCTCGCCATCCAGTGGCCCACCTCCCAACAAAAACATGCTCTACACTTACGGGACTAATGACCTCAGTAGTTGACGCGCCCGGCATCACTAATAATCAATCAATCAATCAACGACTGGGAAGAGAGGTAAACGATTACGAATGACGTTTCTGACAGGTCGCTGAGTTGTTTAAAGAGCCACCCACGCTACTACCACATGGTGAATTCAGCCAAGCCGTATGAGAAACTAATTCACCACGTCTGATTGCGCACTCTTGCACGCTGGTTCTAGCCCTCGCAGAATCGAGGCTGGCAATTATTAGACAGAAATTCGAAGTACACCGATTGTAAATAGACGATACAATTGCAACAGTTTTGTACATTTTGTCAAAGAATACATTTAAAAATAGAATATATAGGCAATTATTTGGTATTTTTATTAAAAATAACATCTTTGATACCAAGGTCTTAAATTATTAAATTATAGTTCAAAATATATCAAATGTAAGGAGACAATTCATTTAGATGTTGTCAAATGAATAGCATTAAAACCTATAATACGTCGGATCGAAAGTATACTTATTTATTATTTTTGTTTCAAAATAAGAGCATGTTCCCCTGCGCCATAGACTGGTCTGTCACACTCCTCAAGTTAAATCCTGTTCCGGGGCCCATAGGCGGAGCAGCGCGGCGGGCCGGGGTGCGTGCGGGCGGTGCGTATTTCAAGTGGCGGTGCGCGCTGGGGTCAGTCCCCCTGGCCGACGGCGCCCACGCCCGCGCACTGGGTGACGCAGATTGGAAGTGGGGCTGCAGCTTTGGCACAGTCTCACGTGCGACCACCCGATGCACCTGGCGCGCATCGACGCCTACCGCGCACCACTCACCACCCACCATCCGTTGCCCTGTATCCATCGCTCGCTACCCTCCGTCCACAGTCCTCTGCCAACCGCCCACCACCCGCTGCCCTCTACCCATCTCTCGCAGCCCACTGTCACGGTTTTCTGACCACAACCCACCACCCGCTGTCCTCTTCCCATCTCTCGCTGCTCACTGTCCTCCGTCCTCTGACCACCATCCACCACCCGCTACCCTCTTCCCATCGATCGCTACCCACTGTCCACCGTCCTCTATCAACCACCCATTGCCAACCGCCAAATGCCAATCACATACTGTTAACAGTCTATTGCTCTCAGCCCACTGCTCTCAGCCCACTGCTCTCAGACCACTGCTCTCAGACCACTGTTCTCAGACCACTGCTCTCAGCCCACTGCTCTCAGGCCAGTGCTCAACAGACGACTTCCTACCGTTCACTGCCCATTTCCAACTGTCCACTCCCTACTGCCCTCAGCCAGCTGCCCACTGCCCACTGCTCACTGCCCACTGCTCATCGCCCACTGCCACCGCCCTCATCCCATCACCGGTTTCCCACCGCCCACACCCCACTGCCCCCTTTTAATACCTCAGTGCCCACCTCCCCTGCCAAACTTCATTGCCTATCCCGACTGCCCAATTCGTATGCTGTGCGCTGGCCACTTTTCAACGCCTCGCGTCCCTGCTCCATCACACATCCCTTCTTAACCCTACGTCCCCTCTCCACCCTGCCTCCCAGCTACTCCCCACGTCCTCAGTCCTCCCCACGTCCACCCCATGATCCTGTTTTGCCTCAACTTCTCCCCCACCCCTTCACGGCCACCTCCTGCGTCACCCCACCCCCACCCATCGGCCTCGCATCGGCCTGTTGGAAGCACGCACGCGGAGTGCCACTTTGTGTTCTGGTCGCACTACCCGGCCAGCTCGCGGCTCGCCACGTGAGCGCCCAACGCGACGCGCTCCCAAGCACTCCCGAGCACTCCCCGGCGCTCCACTCTGACCCAGATCGAAGGAGCCATCTCTCTCAAGAGGAGAATCGGCCATTTCTGCGTTTGATTAGGCGATACCTCGCGCGTCCTCATCCGTTGCGCCGACGGAGCGAGCACTAACTCTCTTCTCTTTCTTCGTTTGCACAGGCATTCTCTTGGGTTCCTTCTAAGCTCTGCTTTTTACGAACAGCCTGATGATGAGAGCCAGATTTCAGCTCCTTTCTCTGGCAGATCACACGGAAGGATTTTCCTCTCATGAAAGACAGTTGAAAATTCAGTGGCAATGTACTTCATTCGCAGAAATCTCGTTTCTAAGTTGGTTGTATATTTTTGATCTATTTATTTCCTTTTCTTTATCATAACACCTCTTACGTTTCAATCAGTAATAGCTGTAAATTAATAAATTTCATTTATATAGAAATATTTCCTATTAAATTTATTTCTTGCAAATGCCTAACTTCTGGTTCAGACGTAATAATAGTTCCTATGTTTTCTCATGTTTTTAAGTTATTGCGCTTCAAACGCCTTTTTTCGTTTTTTTTCACGTATTTTTAAAATTGACAACTTACTAAGTCATTAGTCTTCTATCAAGGGAAAGAGTAACACTTTTCCCAGTTTCCAGAATTTAACTTTGATTACTCTACATTTAGTCCTTTAATCATGCACCAATGTTGCAGACAAATACCGTAGAGGGATTGCAATTCTTCATCTTGCACTTCATCTAATAGGCCGCGAAATAGTTATCTAAAATTATGTTTTGAATTAAATAATTGTATTGTTTAGGGACACGTTAAGCCAAAGTCCACGTCTCTATCCTAAAACTAAAAATTATAAGTGGATTTGTCCCTCAATTCTTTCGAATGGAGAAAATAAATTAATTTCGCTAGAGTTGACTTTACAAATAGGGATCATGCCTAAGGAAAAGTGAAGCTGTTGCAACCCAACATCACATACTTTCTCCCATTATTTGGAACGTTCACAATTTTCGATACTCAAAAATTTCATTTAAAATGGCACAAGTCTCATTTTCAATGATGTATGTATTTTCGAGATTTGAAAAAATTAACTTTCACAACTACAATGTTGATGCTAGTGATATTTTTTCCTAAATAAAATATAGAAAAAACAAACGGATCTTTAAATAGGTACTTGTACAATGTTTTCCAACAAAACTAGTAGTGTTTGGGTCATTTTGGTTTGAAGTAAAGGCAATTTACATTTTTTGTCAAAAGTCACTCCAATTCCCTTCCTATAAAATTTTCCTCGGATAGAGCAAAGGACCAAAAATGGCGAAAGTCTCATTTTTGTTGAACTACTTCAATGTACAAAAATTGCAAAAGTTAAAAATACAGCGAAAAACAATGTACTGTTGTAGCACCTCTAGTTTCGATATCAGAGCTTCGCAATACGAGTTAACCAGCCAAAATTCCCACATTCCGCAGGACCATTATAATACTTTATCTCTACTACTTAAGTACACAATATGAAAGAAAGTAAAATTAAGGCGGAGGGAGCTTATGAATAATTTTTAATCGCCTTATTTTACAGTTTAAAAAATAGTCATTCAAACTTTCAGTGAAAGACGTAAAAACAACGCAAAGGAACGAAGTAACAGAAAACGCTTAGCGTATCAAGCGTTTTTACCATACTCGTCCATTTATGCCCACACACTGAAAACGCAAAAACCTTATTCCCAAGTTGAACTGCTTTTTTGGTCGTTTTGAACTGTTGAAGGTATCGGCTCCCTGCGCCACTGGTTAAGCAAAATAAATCTCTGAAAACTTCCCATCAGAGTTCGTGCTCGGCGTACATATCGTGCGATTGCTCGCTTCCCGCAGCGCCTCGGACTTCGCAACCGTCGTAACGAGAAGCCAGTAAATCAGTTGCTCGCCCATCACAATGAGCGGCGGGGAGTGGCGCGTGCCGCGACGACGACGACAGCGGCGGCGGCGACGGTGGGTCCAGGAGAGGCGGCAATGACGTTGGTCAGGTTTGATTGATTAGTGATTCCGGGCGCGACAACTGTTAAGGTCATTAGTCTCGTAAGTGTAGTGCATGTTTTTTTCGAAAAGTGGCGGTGATCTTCCCCCGCAGGAGGATTAGATCCGGCACCGACTTACAGTCGAATAGCGCGGTTTCCCACAAACAGGTATCTTCTACCAACCCCAGCAGGGACAAGCTCTAAGATCCCGACCAGCCTCCCGGAATGTTTGGAAGTGTAGTGCATGTTAGTGTAAGTGTGTGTGTATAGGGGAGAGGAAGCGACGCTCCCCACTCGACGACCGACCGGCGTGAACGTGTATGACGATTTGTATTGGGATATTTCCCTCTCCGATATGTTTCCCCGGCAGGGCATCGCCCCAACCGGGAAATGCTCTAAACTACTGGAATTCGACATGTGCGGTTATTTAGTGCATGCAAGTATGTGTTTTTAAGGGGAGCGGAAAGCGCAAGGAAGTGGGATGAAAAATCGCTGGCGACTCGTGTCTCGTTTGTTAGGATACAACTTTGAACGAGACAAATCCATGAATGAATGTGGAAATTATATATTATACATAACATAATATTATATTAACCAATTCAGTACTACTTGTACTACTTGTAGAGTAGTATGTGAATGACAGCTACAAGAACACGCCTAGAGGAAAAGTATTTTATTTTCACTGCACTATTTAATACATTTTGCGAAAAGCCTGACCACCTACGCCGTGAATGACCGAATAGGTCCAATAATCTTCAGACGCGCTCATTGAGATAAGTAAAAATTGCTGCATTTAAGGCTTTCGATGGCGGCAGCGCGTCAACTCAACGGTGTGAGCGCGAACGCTCATCACGAGCAATGTGAAGTCACTAGCGCTCGAGCACCAGCGATCAGGCGCGAAGCACCAAGTCACTAGCGCTCGAGCACAAGCGATCAGGCGCGAAGCACTAAGACACCAGCGCTCGAGCGGAAGCAACAGCTTCGACAGCCCACTACTGGGCGGGAGGTAGCCGGTCGTTACGTTTGTTCATCCACAGCATGCAGGATTCTGGTGTGCCATATCTCCCCATGGCCGACATGGGGCCTCCAGCGCAGAGTGGACGGGATGCAGCGGACGACCCAAGAACCCAACGTCGACGCACGCCCGCCACGCGGAAGCGACCGCTGCCAGTAAGAACAGGCACGCACCGGCCTTCATGTCACGTAGCGTACTAGCAATTGCCCGACGCTAATGAAGTTCCATTCCTAATGATCGCAAGAATTTCCCCAGCTTCCTTTTCTGCGAAATCATTAAGGAAGTTCTACTGGGATCACAGAAACATTGTCATTTCTATTGGTAACTTGTGACCTCGTGTGACGGTCAGCGTATCTGATTGTTATACTCACTTTCCGGGTTCAAATCCGACCGAAACAGTGAACTTGAAAGGGCGAAAAATATATTTTGTACACGTTACTTCTGAGGGGAAATAAAGCCAGCTGTCCTATGTTGTAGATTTTCTGCATGCAAAAGATCTTCAAGTTTAAAAGAAGCCTCTGAACTAAATTATGAAAAATTTGCTAGGTCAAGCGGAAGAGCAAGCCTAATAATCTAACCGGTCGGGAGCTTAGAGCTTGTCCCGGCTAGCCTAATTCCCCGTATTCCCCGTAGGTGGTAGTTACCTGATTGGGAAAACACCTCTAGCCGACAGGTAAGTCGACACCAGCTGTTAGAAGTTGACGCGCCCGAAATCACTTATCAATCAAACCTGATGGTCTAAGCCTCTACACGTAAAAATCCGGCCTAATTGAACTGACTTAATAATACGCATTGAACAAAACACAATGTAGAGCATAATTGAGATTTTCTCCGACAGTATATTTTTTCTATTGCGTAGCGAATTCCCCCATGCAGCGGTTGAATTATGAACGAAGCAGGGGGCAGGAGGGGGCGCTGTGTGCCAACGGTCGGCCGCGCTCTGCGCTCGCATGGACTGCGCCCCGCGTCGCTGCGCCCCGCGCCAGCGCAGTTCATATTTCACGCTGCGGCCGGCCCCCTGCGCGGGGACGCGCAGGCGGGCTGGTGTCGGCGGGGCGGGGGGTTGCTCGACCCGGGCGCAGCCGCTCAGTGGGCTGAAATGTGCTGAAAGCGCACATCGGACGAAAACATCAAAATGCGTGATAAAAACAAACGTGGAAATATTTCTACTCTTTAGAAGCTCTCTATTAGCCGATCTGGAAGGCCGAGGTGGCTAAGAGCGTGTAACGAATCAACGCTGCGGTCCAAAGAATCGCGGGTTCGAGTTCCGCCTTCGGCATGGTTGTTTGTCCCTTTCTCTTATGTATGTGTTGGCGCGAAGGACCTCACGTTCTGCTGACCCCAGATCAGAGGAGCTCACAAGTGTGTTGGTGTCTGGTGTATGGTCGAATATACCTCTCATCGGGTTGTCGGCAAAAAAAAAAAAAAAAAAAAAAAAAAAAAAAAAAAAAAAAAAAAAAAAAAAAGTTCATTACTCAACGTGATATTTTACACCAGTTTTGATCGCGTATCGTATGAAAAACATGCCATACGAATGTTAAAAATATTATTGACAATTTCAACGGGAAGTTAGAACTTACCAAAATTGTTTTAATTTGTATGTGTTCGGAGAACTAAGCTGTTTTGGGGAAAATGTTGTTTAACGAGCTACATATCAAGCTGACATGCAGCTGCGACCGCTTGCAATTCGAAATTACATTTTGACAACTGAAGTAGAGTAGCAACAAATATTACCGAAACCTATTTCAAATAATACTGAAAAAGTTAATGTTACCGAATTTCAATTCAGTTCTCAAAAACTAATAGATACATTGATTTCGAGTTTCAGAATGATGAACATACTTGGTAAATAAATCTCATGTGTTCAAGGTATGAAATAAGAAAAACCGAAACAATAAATAATATTTATTTGCAGGAAATTTCTAGCCACCTGCTAAACCGCACAAATTGATCATAATTAAACTAATTTAATGTAATTTGCATTTTTACGAAATCGTTACTAGTAGATCTTATATTAAATGTCTGAGACCCGCATCAATATTTTGTACGCACTACTTTAACAGAGTGATGCGAGAAATACGGAGTACCCCTTTCAGCCCCGTGGAACCCACTGTGCAGCGCTGGGGCGGGCGAAGGCGGACCGCACGCGCTCCCACGTGCGGCGCCAGCGCCAAGTTCCCCGACGCCACCCGCAGGGCCGGCGCGCTCCGCCATGCGACGGCACGCGGGGACATCCCCTGGCCGGCGACATCAAAGCCAGGTGAAATAGACCCGACCAAGGGCGAGTGCGGAAACATGCCCGCATGCGAGGCGATTGAGAGGACGGCAAGAGATTGAAGGATCCCGGCAGCGAGTGAGACACGTCCTCCCGGGAGAGGTGGCTCAGTGCTTCAACTGATGTCACTGCAGTTCCTATGACCGGCAGGTCGGTCCGAGGTTCGAGTCCCGAATGTGGCAAGATTTTCGACACTCGCTTCTCAGCTAGATCGAATTCAGTCGCTGACTGGCGGAGAATTCTAGAAGCCGCTGCTCTGATGGGTAGTTTTCCGACCAACACCAGGCGAATGCCGGAGGAGTTGGGCGGAGGGATCACGAACCACGCGCGATCTTTTCTTCCTACCCATTACACACACTTTCAATAACATGCATTAAACTCCCACACATACCGGGAGACCGGTCGGGAGCTTCAAGCTTGCCCCGCTGGTGGGAGATATCTGGTTGGGGGACCCACCGCTAGCCGACGGTAGGTCAGCGCCGGATCTCGCCATCCAGCGGGAGAAGACCATTGCCATATGCCGATGAAAAACATGCACAGCTCTTACGGGGCTAATGACCTCATTAGTTGACGTGCTCGGAATCACTAACAACCAACCAATCGACAGGTCCTGCCCCTTCCTTTTTTCCTTTGGTCATTTGAAAATGCTGCTAAAACGTGTGATCACCACTTTTCCTCTCGCGGACACTTCAGATTTGGTCCACAGAATGAGGGATATAATGGATTTATTATATGATTCTCTGTGGATGCATAACGCACTAAGCGCTATATCGAAAGTTGTAATAGATTGTTACTTCTTGCGAATTATGAATCAGACAATATAATGCTGAACAAAATATAGACTATATAGAACTGAACAAAATTAGTTTTAGGTACACTGTACTGTCACTGTACTTAGTTTATTAGGTGGTACGAGATAGATGACTCAAGTAAACAAGAGTTCTTACTCGACTCATGTCTGATAAATATCACGAGGAAGACAACTGTCGTAAATATGTTTACACTGCAACAGAGAGTTGTGGGTACGTTTTTCAAAATGGATACAAGGAAAAGTCGAGTACTTGTTCAAAAGTACCAGAGAGGTTATATTCTCTTTTAAATTTACACTGTTTCAGGCAAATAAGGAATCTCAAAAATGTTAGTTAACGAATTGGTATCAACTCCGAATTCGAATTTCCATTAAATATAATTAGTAGATCAAAACCAAAAGTAAAAATAAAAACAGTAGGAAAAAATTTCCTATTAGTATTTGGATTGCATAATTTTCAAAGGTACGCACGAAATATACTACATTTCTCTTTTGGAAATCGTATTATTTTCTTTCTCATGTATTGCGTGCCGCTTATTCACTCTTCATATTTCATTCTTTATATGTACACAAATCCAAAAGTTTTATAATTCAGTTTATTATACAATGTGATTTAATATGCTGAAATTCATTACCTTTTTATAAGCTTTTCTGATGGAGTTTCCGTGAAATGTTCTCTCTGTCCGACACGTATTCAGACGACTTCTTCGTACGAACGTTGTAGGCAAAATGGACGAAGTTCCCTTTCTTCTCGCATATTTCCCTGCATTCGTCGAAGAAATTCCTGATTAGTCGGATTTACTAGAGCGAATAATTCCTTACATCCGAATCTCCTAGGGGCGCCTTCTAGTTCTCGTTACTAGTACCTTTTACTAGCTTTTGCAGCTCTTTTGGCGAAAGGCTGAAGTTGCTGTGTAAACGCAAGGTAGCGGGTACAGTACTGTGCAAGTTACCTTTCTGATACTCCCCAAAAATACCATGTTTAAAATGAAAATTCTATTGCCATTTTCAATATGTATTCGCGAATATAGAAAATAAGAAATGATACGTCTCACATTCATATCATAACCATAGGAATAAAGAAAAAAAGAAACAGGGTTTACTTAACAACTGAAATAGTTATGTTAATTTTATAAAATAAAATTTTTGTAACTCACGTGTGAGTAAATGTCCGGTAAACTTTTGGAAATCATTAAAATATGGTATTTGTACAGTAATATACGAGTTCAAAAATGTTACTCCTTTTTTTAGGCAAGAAACTTTATCCACTTGTTGGGTTCTAAAAACAAGGCTAAAGTCGTCCATTTCACGTTGACCTTCACCCTTTCAGCAGCTGCAGGTATTTTTCACAGAGCGAGGCTAGCGGTCCTCTCTGGCGTAGATGAAGTAAATATCCTAGCAGATGAATTCATATAATTTGGATAGCACCACTGACGTGTGTACACACATTACGGCGCACTCTCAAAGGTCGCTCGACGGCGGAGCGGGCGGCGCCGCGCCTCACTCCGCAGCTCCTCTCCTTTCGCCACTCTCCCCCAACCCTCCGTTCTTCCTTCCCCGCCTCTCACTGCCCAGCCTCCCACCGCACCGCTCCACACCGCCACGCTCCACACCGCCCTGCTCCGCCCCGCCTCGCTCTGACCCGGTCCGCCCCGGCCCGGTCCGCCCTGTCCCGCCCCGGTCCGCCCCGCTCCGGCCGCGCCGCTTCGGCCCACCTCGCTCTGGCCCGCCCCCCTCCGGCGCGCTCCGTTCCGACTCACCCCGCTCCGGCCCTCTCCGCCCCACTCGACCCTCGCCACCCCGCCCCCGGTCTCTCGCACTCCACGCGGGTGGGCTGAGCGCCGCCTCCTGCGGGCCGCAAGCTCGCGTGCGAAGACTAATAAGCGAGGCAGCGGGGGTTGGCTGGCGCAGCCGCGAGACGACGCCCCGGGGCGAGGAGGCGTCGCGGGCCAGGGCAGGGGGCGCGGTCGCAAGGGCACGAGCGGCGGTGGCTGCGCGATCGAACAAGACATACGACACCGTATTTTACTAAGGCGTCGCGGTGGCTGGCGCGGTGGGACCCGTGTGTCGCGCCGCACTCCCCCTCCTCTCTGCCCCACCCCCCGCGCCACGCCTTCGCCCGTCCCCGCCGGCTGTATGTGCAGCTGTCGCTTCCCGAACTCTTTCCACTTCGCACTCTCCTGCTTTAGCCTCACTTGCCCGTTCTTCACGCCGCCCCGACTTCTCTGCCTTCTCTTCCCTTTGAGTTGACCTTTTGGGATGACAGCGAAATATCTAAGGTGATTCTAGTTTGACAGTGTGTCCTGTCGTTCTTAATACGTACAAGTATATGGCAGCATTCTCAGTGCGTTCACTAAAATATAGCTCTAAGTATACTTATTAAAAACAGTGATTAACATTCCCAAAATTAAGCTTAAAAATTGGAATTTTTCACTAATACTACAGTTTACCCGTTCTAAAATCATGATATTTAATAAAAAAAAAATTAAAAAATTGCAATTGCCGCTTTGTAGTTAATCTGCCCGTTTTAAAATGTTGGATTTTGATTTTAAGTTAGTTTTCAACTATGGTAAGAATTTATAACTCCAATTTCTAAACATATTCATCAGTTTATGATTAGTAACTACTCGTAGTTGACATAAATATTATTATAGTTTCTTCTTGGAGTATCTAGTTCGAAACATCCATTTCAGTCAAAAACAAAATTTCAGAAATATAATTTAAGGGATAGAGTGTTAATAACCGGGCTCGAAAAATATTCCTACATGAAATTTCTGTGCGATTCAGAAAGTTAAAACTGGCTTCATTTTTTACGTGAAGCTAGGCAATGTAACTGAATCTGAAAGAATTATGATTACAAAAAGGGGTTTTTGATTTTTAAAGTGGGAGACTTATAAAGAGAGTTGAATTAAGGTATATTATTAAAAAAGAGAATCTACTACACTTCTGCGAAAACATATTGACCTACAAAAAGTACAAAATTATATATTGTCTAACACAAAATTACACTGGCTTGCTCTTCTCATGGCCCAGCTAGTTGTTTATTTCCGATGGTTCTCATAGTTCGTAATTTGTTATATTGCGCGACTCTTCCAAACTCAGCACTGGGAAAACACTAAGGGCCGGTTTCACCAACAGCCGAGTAAAGTTACAAGTAGTTTACTCGATAGTAAGCAATACACTACGCTAGTTACTCCCGAGTAGATTATAAGCGTTTCACCACGCTTCTGGAGAGTTATTTTACTCTAAAGTACCATTTCCCTCACAAAAATTGGCCGGCAAAATTCTATCTTCCCAACCGCGCCGACAAACTTGGACACCCCGCGGCGAGAGGAAGGGACGCGTTGGCCAATCGCTAGAAGGTAGAACTACAGTTGTCTGGGATTGGTGCAAAATCCTAAGAGGTAGAAAGGACGCTGTCTCAGGGGGAGGGGGCTAGTTCGTTTACGTACGAGGCGGAAATATCATCATATTTCCCTGCCGAAGAAGAGATTTCGCCTGCGCGTACGCCACGACGAAACGGGGTTTTCCGCTCAGAATTATTGTCTATAGACCAGTAAATATTTATCATTTTACCAACAATTATATTATCTTTTAGTAATCGATTTGTAACTTTTCTCAAACTGCTATTTTGAGATGTTCATTTCGAATACTGTTATTTGCAATCGTCAAGCCAAGACAACACGACGAAGATACACGCGCGTTGAAAACTGAGCTTACTCCGTTCTTTACTCGACGGACTTTCGCCGTGTAAAGTTACTCTCTAATTGACTCTCGTGTAAGCGATTTAAGTTCGAGTAAAGCGTTGGTGAAACGGTCCAAAAATTTACTCTCGAGTAAATGTGATTTACTCCAGAGTAAACTCCTACTCTTTGTTTCGTGAAACCGTCCCTAAATATTTCTCGGGAGTCTACTCGAAATCTACCCAATTCGGAATTGCGAGAAACGGAATTATCTGAGGTTCAAATGTAGGTTCCGTATGTCTCTTAATCCCAATTTTCAAACGTTTTCACTTAATCTATAAAAGAAACGATCAGTTCGCAATTTGCTTTCCTTTTGGCATCTGAACGCAACATTTCTATTGCACACTTTTCGTATGAGTATACAACAAAATCCAGTGTAGGTTTGATCACGAATGCCTAACCTAATTTCGTATGAGTATATAAAAAAATCCAGTGTAGGTTTGATCACGAATGCCTAACCTAATTACCTGGCTTTGCCAGGAGAGCCATAACCACTGTCAGCAACTTTGTCATGCGAAACTCACACTAGATATTAAAAAAAAATTACAATACATTATCAATTTATAATTTCCTCACATTGTAATAATCTTTATCAATATTACACGATTAATTTAATTCCAAATTAAAGAAATTTTGAAATGTTTAATGACGTTTTCATCAATAAATTTTTATTTTATTTTAATCATGCTCCTCGGAAGAATCTAAGCCTCGCGAGGTTTCGACAGGAGCTAAAACTAATTACACTTTTTGGTAGTTGACAATTTAGTAGTGTATTACAATTAGTATTATTACATGTTTGGAAATAGAACGGTCCAAAATATTTGGTAATGTGGTGGGCAAACTGGTCGCCCGTTCGAACTTAGTCCAGGTGAGGCAAATTTCGAAATTTTGTAAAAGTATAATTTCTAACATCGGTGGCATAAAAGAGTATGAAGTTACAATAGCATTCTGTTTCTGTAATGATTCGCTATTGTTATTCACTAACAAAATAGTTTGATTTTGAGTTAATTGTCCGTAATCCCAATATATAGTCGTTATCCACAACCTGATGAAAATGACTGAGACAAAAAGGTTGATGTAAGGTTGTAAAGATGACGTTTTAGACTCCAAAAAGGAAAATATATTATGCAAAAGCCCGTAAATAGTATTGGGTATTCTTAAAAACTTAATAAACAATAAAATTATTATATGTATCCTATTATTAATACAAGTAAAATGTTTTGATGAGAAAGAGACGGTGCTCAAAATATAATTTGAGATTGCTCACTAACGTCCATTGAAGAAATAAAAATGCAGTGCATTGTTGTTTTCTGTCGAGTAGCAATCATGCCATTAAAAACTGAGAACGCATTACGAAATTCGGATAACCATGCGTTTATGGTCTTAATTTTGGGTTACCTGACACGTGGCATTTACATTACAATATCCCTAATGTACACTCCAAGGTCACTGAAATGGTGATTTAGCGCAGCGTGACACAACGGAATACATTGCATCTCAGCACAGCAATGTGCAGCGCCGTACAAAGCAGCACATTTCAGTGCCGCGCACTAATCGCTTTAGGCGCCGTAATTGGAAGCGCGTCTGCCGGGGAGGGACGTCATGCTGTCCGCTCCGTCCCACTCCGCCCCGCTCCGCCCCGCTCCGCCCCGCTCCGCCCCGCTCCGCCCCGCCCCGCTCCGCCCCGCTCCGCCCCGCTCCGCCCCGCTCCGCCCCGCTCCGCCCCGCTCCGCCCCGCTCCGCCCCGCTCCGCCTCGCTCCTCTCATTCCGCTCCCTCCTCGTCCCTCCGCCCCTCCCGTTTCCTCCTCGTCCCGCTCCGCCCCTCCCGTTTTGCTCCGCCCCGCCACAATTCATTTCGTCAATCCCTCCACCTTTTTACCTGCCCCTCTCCTCCTCGCCTCATTGGGCGTCCCTGGCCCTTCCTCGCTCCACTCCGTCTAGTCAAGCCACGCTTCGTTCTGATTCTCCCCGCTGTTCCGCAACCCACTTTGTCTGCCCATCTCACTCTCCCCCCCCGCACTTCCCAGCTCCATTACGCCTCGCTCTGCTACACCCCATCCCACTCCGCCCCGCTCCTCCCTGCTCCTCCCCGCTCTGCCTCACCACCGTGCTTCGCCACCGCCCCCACTACACCCTACGAACTAAACTAGCAACCCCGCCTCCTCTGTCCCCGACCTCGTCCTTGCTGTGTCCCCTGCCGCCACCCTGCTACACCTCTTTGCCGGCGCGCTGACCAGGGAAATGAGGTGTGCTACTGAAATATTTAAGTCAGCTAGTGGCGACCCAGCAGGCCCCATTGAATCCCCCGACACGCAAGATCACGTTAGACCACACGAGTTGTGCAATGCTCACCTTGCCTCTTTTTCAGGGAATAGAATGCTGAGTCGTCAACTCCTTACATGTTCTGCATCTGATAAAAAAATAAATATTCAATCCCTAGTATCCTATGTAACACAAAAATTAAATTAAAGTTGCTTAGTTGTTCTATAAATATTGTTCTTAAAATAAAAAATTAATTTGAAATTAATGTAAATAATATTAACACTAGATTAATTTTGAACGGAATTTAAACGGCAATGCAATTTTACTCTTATTGGTGTTGGATCACATATTAAGATTTTGCCCATTATTATTGCTGCCTCTGTGCTTTCATAAATCGTCGAAAACGTCTGCAGTATCTCAACAATTTGTAAGAATCCGAAAGAGTACACATATTATGAGACAATACGTAATAGTAAAAAATCGTTTAACTTGTGATAATGCAATTTAGTACAAAGAGAACGCTATGTGAAAGGTATAGGGAAACATAATGGTAACTTACATTGTTGATAAACTGAGATAAAGCGTTTAGAATGTGTGTTTTTTCTACAAATTGCAGTGGGTTACCACTGACAGAGTACAACACCGTATTGTCCTTTGTAATCATGAAGCTGAACTCTGAATTAACAAGGTTATTGGAGAGTTTCCATTGTATTTACGTAAAACGCTGAAAACTCCAAATTTGAGAGTGAACATTATATTCTCTCACAACCTTCATATGTTACTGTTTATTGCATATGAATTACATTATGTTTACTGCAACTGTTTGTGCCCCTTCAGCTTCGACTTTCCAAAAGGGTGAAGTTTTGTAAGAGATCTGATCTACATTTAAATCCCAGTAGATTCTTTCTGGCACCAGGAAGTTATTCCGCTCGTGGCGCTAAAGGCATTCCCACATCGATTTTTATTGAATTGATGTAATGGAAGTGTGCAGGAGATTCCTACCTCTCGCGTTATTATTGATGTATGATACCTTCATCACGAGACTGTTTCACTTACGAAGCGTGAATGATAGTTTGTACGGCAAAAGTGCAGCATGATGCATGCGATAATTAATGTGCATTTCTAGTGCGGCGCTCTCTGACCAGCCCTAGCGGTAGTAATAAGCCGAAATCCGAGTGCAGACTAATGCCGAACTGACAGGTCCCGAGTGGGAACTCTTTTTCTGGCACGCGCGTCAGCACGAGGCATTACCAACAAATAGCCAGATTGATTACGTGCTTTTGACTTTTCCAAGAATTTCCATTGAAGTTAAGCAGACCGCACTCTAACACAACTTGATTCCTAAGAAGGATGTTATTGTTCCTGGAAACATTACCCACCCGATCTAATAATTATCCATGCAGGAAACTGGCAATGATCTATTCGACTAATTGCTCTACAGAGTAATGATATCTACCAGTTGCAGATATTTACGACGGCGACCCGTAATACCAATAGTAATCTAATATTTTGATAAAGTACTGTCCAAATATATTATTTAAAGTTTAAATGTATTTTTCTTGAATGTGTCCAAGGAAGTCATTGAAATAAAAATGACCAAGTATCACATGCTCCAGTGGAGGAGCACTGTAACTTTGTATTACCTCTGAGAACACCAACTAACGAACAATAAATTACATGAATCGCCATTGATAACGTACATTTTATTTAAAAAAATGTTATTTGTTCCCAATATTTCTTCCCATGAAAAGTTTGATTAACGACGTCTGATTTTGTTTCTTTTTATTATATTTTATTGTACGATTCTGCGTTGAACTTTTGAGTTATGCACACAATATAGTATATTGATTGTATTAAGATTAGAAAAAATACACTAATTTATTTACTATGATATAATAGTTTTTATAGACACATATTTAAAATACAAGAGTACTAGGATAAAATTATTGTAAACAATCTAACAAAAATTAGCCCAAAACAATAACCACAAAGATATACTTTGGGTGCTGAAATTAACTTCGGATGCCTTACCAATTAATTAAAATATTGTCCCACAAACATATTATCTCATAAAATTTATTTCATTAATACTATAATATAATACAAAAATCTCATCAATATATGGACACATTTCAATATAGGACATCAATATATCTTAATGTCGTCCTATCGATTCTAGCTTTGCTGGTTCATCGAATATCCGCACTCCACACGTCTTGTGTAGAGCGGCAAGCGGTCTGGGCCGGGCATCATCCAGACGATAATCGACTTATTAACACCAGCGGCTCAGCTCAATTGGAGGCGCTCTCATTGAAACGGAACAGACAAAAACGATTGCGGCTAATTGGGCCTAACGACACCTACTGCGTCGATAGAATCCACTGCCAGTCCTCGCGGAATCTGGAGAGAGAACTTCATTTTCTCAACTCATCAATAGAGTTTGCGGCTAGCGTTTGAGACTCGTTGCGTGTTCATCGTATATAATTTTAAAGCGCTTTTTTCGAAAAACGTGTGTCTGATACAGCGACAGTACTGGAAATTTTGCTTTTCAATGACAGAAGAGGGATCGCAAATTTCTTTGAAATTGGATTAACATTTCATAATAATTATTAATTTCATTATGAGTTGTTATAATTGGTCATAAATAGTTAGGAAATTAAGGAAAAAATAATATAAACAATGTTCACATAAACATTCGTAAGTATTTTAAAAAATATTGATGAATTTACTTTTGGTAGAAGATAGTAGTATGCATGTCTGATACACTAAATAAAGCAAAGTAAAGGAATCAACTTCAAAGATTTATTGTCAAAAATGTTTTTAAAATTATTTGCGATGTGGCAAATCTCTGAGTCTTGTAAGGTGAAATACGGCATAATTGAATTAAATTAAATGTTAAGCTACATAAATTATGAAGAAAATTTATTTTTGTGTCACAGTCTAAAAGATAATCCCATGTCATGTTAAAAAAATCTTAATACTTCCTTATTGATCCTCCTTTCACGATATTGAATTGTCAAAACTTCACAAGTATCATTTTTGTAACTTCCAAGATTTAGGTTTGTTAAAATTAAAAATTAAATTGAAACTATGAATTTAAAATAATAATAACAATAATAATAGTAATAGTAATAATAATAACAACAACAACATTATAAACAACACTACACGATCATTTATCTCTTACTGAAAAATATTATAACCGAGGAGAAGTGGAAATAAGATTTTCAAATTAAGAGAATCAAGTTGTATTCTTTATCAGGTAAAAAGTTATCATAACACCACGCTCCCTGATGCGCCTGAGAGATCCGCTTTGTCGCAGTACTTTTTATGTCTTTTCCTCGCGAACTCGAGTGTTGATTAAAGGAGAGGAAACCGCAGTCGTGAGGCAAGTGCTTTAAATTTTTGAATTGTAGCGTTCTCACAATTCGGAGGCCCCAGAAAGCTTCTGAATAGTAAATGCGACAAAAGAAACTCAGAGGAGAAAGGTTTGTTTACATGCTCTCAAACGGAGAGCCCTTAAATCGATAATTTACTAAGCAAAGCAGATCTCAGGAATTCTTACAAAGGTTCAATTTAATTACCTTGTTGATTCTTTATTTCGTTTTCTTTTATTTAAAACACAATCAAGAAATAAGACTTCACTAAAAGTGTTAGACGGACTCATCAACTTCATGCTTCTCTAGTCTTTTTAGTCATTCACCGCGAGTCCTAATAGTGTAATGAATGTTTTATACCTGGAGATGGCGCTGTTCGTCTCCCGTTGAACGGAGAAATCCGGCACCGACCAACACGTCAACATGCGGGGCAATTCCACTTCCCAGAATCTCCCCCCAAATTGCACCGCCCATTCGGGACAAGCTGTAAGCTCCCGATATGGCCCGTTTGTTGGAGTACTGCTCCGGCATTCTCCTGTTATTGATTGGAGAAACAACGGACAACTACCTATCAGAGCAGGTGGCCGCTAGAATTGTCCTCCAGAGAGCGGCAGAATTCGACTTAGTTATTCAGCTAGCTTCGAAAATTCGCCACTGGCGGAACTCAAACCTTAGTGCGTCCCGGTCAGAGCCTAGCAGCTGCAGAAATAATGGCAATGTTGTCTCTGAGCTTAACTCAATTACTAAACGCAATAGGTAAATTAGGAGATCATGATAGCGTTCTTCCATGAAGAGATTAGTGGATATTGGGCTGTTTTTAGACAAGCTCTAGAATCATGTTACATCAAATGAGTGTTTTTGGAAATGATCACCACAGCAAAACACATTACTAAATAGTCATTAATTAGAGTGCATTACCACAATAAACACTTGATGTGCAGAAGTCATTTACAGCAGATAAATTAGTTTCAGCGAATTATGAAATTTTTAAGGTAGCTACCTTCAATAGTTTGGACCTTGTCAAGAACATATTTTAACTTCTTGAATTAATAGAGATCTCGCCTGTACTTCAATAATAATAGTGATTATTCCTCTCTTGGAAAATTTCAAAGTTTCATTACAAGCTTTATGATACAACGTACCCAGTACGAGTTAGTTTTCTGGGAACATATTTCGAAGCAAAAAGCCGATTTCACAAAGAGCCGATTCCAAGGACTCAAGTGTAGGAATTCAATGTATGTTTTGACGTCTGGAAAGAGAAACGTCCTACGTGAAAGGACGCCCTACAAGAAGCTCTTATTATTTCCCCCCTCCCTTTCTTGCTGATTTTTCTATTCCTTAGCTGCAGGCTTCCAGCTGCTCGTGGCGAAATTTCAATGTCACTGGCAGTGGAACATTGCAACCTGTTCAGGTGCTCGGCAATAATAATTTCTTTGAAGAGATTCAAAGGGGATACGAGTATCTTGATCATTAGAGCCTGCATCTAGATTTTCCCTAGAAACCGCCTTCTCATTTTGAGATTGTTTGCACCCATAATGTATGCTTCGGCAATTTTATTATAGAATTAGAAACTTCACAGAAATAGAACCACGCGCTTACAGTGACATGCCCCGTTTCTTACAAGAATATGTCTGTAATGAAAAGCGACTTCTTAACATTAGAAAAAAATGACCTTATTTTAATTCAGAAACCAATTTATTTTCTTCTTCGAAGATGTTTCGTACAATACAAAAGATTTCTCGAACTTTTCTTTAACTATACTGAACATTCATACCAGGTACAATTCTTGAAAAAATATGGTTTGTCATATACAGAAGCATCATCTCGATCAGGTTTTTCGTCCAGTTTCCCTGATCCATTGAGCAAATGCTGAGATGGCCCCTTGTTTTGCTTCTGGACATAAATGTAACTTCATTTTCTGTGCACGTCTTCTAGAATTCAGTGGGAAATACAATTATTCAAATTATCGTTTCCATGTTGTCGCGGCAGGAAGTAATAAGAGCCAAAATTTATTGCTTATTTATCTTTGAAAATAGATTTTATTACATGGGAGTTTTTGTTGTTGTTTTTTTCTCCCTTTCAAAATTCAAAATTTATTGCTTGTTTATCCTTGAAAATAGATTTTATTACATGGGAGTTTTTTTCTCCCTTTCAAAAATTCAAAATTTAAGTAGTATATGACTTAGTGTAGGGATCACAGAATTTTGAAAATGTGGACACAATTCACTTTTCCCCATAGCACGTCATACGCAGTTTTTAACTGTTTTTTGACGTAAAATAAATAAATAAATAAATCATAGAATATTCAATTTGATGCTACGTTTTCGTTACTGTTCTTTTATTTGTAGGTTAAATTTGTCAGTTTATACCTTAAAAAATGAGTCATCTGTGCACAAGAAAAATGACATCTCCAACATTGTCATTTTGGTGGAAAACATACATATTCCACACAAATATACAAATTTTACTCTTAATGTATATTTAAATAAATCATAACGCTTTAGGCATTTTTACTTTCTCGTATACATGCGTACATAGTTCTTGAAATAAATGCTACTATTTGCAAGGGAGATGGTAAAATCGGTAAAATAATGTGGTAATTTCGTAAAGATGACATAAATGGACTGCAACATTTTCTAAAACTGAACTATGCCGTTTTCGAAAATTTAGGAGAGGGATTGGAAAACATATGGAAGAAATTCAAAAAATTATTGAGGAAGCTCGGCAATTTTTCTTTCCCTTCAAAGTAGATAAAAAAGAATTCAGATCCAGAGTAATATAATGCGAAATTCGCAAATTGAAAAGAAAAATGAGAAAAGCGTATAATGATAGTCATAGCAGCGAGGCACATTTACAGAAATTCCGACATTTTATGAAAGAAATAGAAAATAAAAATAACTGCGCAAGAATCTTAAGTTAATTTTAGATCATAACGAAAACGCTTGCGCAACGTTTTCAACTATGTACTTCACTGACGAGGTAAACAGGAGGACAGACCTCCTATAAGATGGCAAAATGTAGATATCGTTGATGATAAAGAGAAAGCCAATGTACTCAATAATTATTTCTGTTCTGTATACAGACAAAAAGCTAACCAAATTATTATACGTCACAACAACGTGGATCATGAATTCAAAATTGATCAAACGGAAGTACGTTAACATTTGAAGAAAATAAAAAAACTGTAAGTCTTGCGGTCCGGATGGTATTACAAACGATACGTTAAAGATAGCAGGGGAAACAATAATACCATATTTGGTCAAACGTTTCAATATATCGATCAACAATGAAAGTGTACCGGATGATTGGAAATCGTCTTTAATAGTGTCAATTTTCAATAATGAACCAAAATTTGAAGTGCAAAATTAGAGGCAAGTTAGTCTTACGCCAGTAGCCTAAAAATTGAAAAATGGTTATCTAATTCGATTAGAAATCATTTGGATCAAACAGAATGGTTATTTCATGGGCAGCATGGCTTTATAAATGACTTTTCTTGTGAAAGTCAGATTATTTCCCTTTCTCAAGACGTGTCTGAAGTAATTGATGTAAGGGGAAGATTGGATGCAATAGTTATTGATTTTTCTAATGCATTTGATATAAAGCCGCATGATATATTGACACTGAAACGTATTGATGCTAAAATTGACTGGCGGGTAATAGCATGGATAAGTGAATTTCTTCGTGATAGAAATAAAAAAGTTCGAATTGGACAGCATGTATCGGAAAAGGTTAACATTACTTTCGGGGTCCCTCCGGGCAGTGACATAAGCCCACTAATGTTTCTATCTTTGTAAATGATTTATCGCGAAATATAACGTCAAAAATTCAACTCTTCGTCAATAACTGTGTAGGGAAATTGCAGAACAGCACGATACGATTTAACTACAGAACGATTTAAATAAAATTTATTATTGGGCAATACCAAATAAAATGACTACAAAGCTAAGACATAAAATGACTGAAAATAAAAGTAATGCGTCACATTTTGTAGAGCCATAGCTTTTCATACAATACCTCATCAGCTATGTAATGACTTAGTTCCGCGAGTCTCGAAATGTAAATACCTTGGCATCTTCCTGGATAGTAAATTTGGATGGGAGAAACAAACGAACTACGTAGTGGGTAAAGCTTGGTGTTCTTTGCATTTATTCATGACAAATCTTTAAAAATGCAATACAATATCAAAATAAATCGCGTATTCCTCACTTGTTAGGACGGTAATGGATTACGAAACTAGTTGACCTGCACATTGGGAATCATTAGAACACCGGAGGAAAAGAGCACGACATTGCGCGCTGTATAAATCTTACAATGGTTGCTTTGCATGGCAGGAATTTCGGGGAAGGCTAGATAAACGAGATTATCTAAATAGGTTTGATCACAAATATAAAATTAGAACAAAAATACATAGAACGGACGTATGCAAAATTCTCCTTTGTAAACAGAACGATAGTGAATTGGAACGGTTTGCCTGCTGCAGCTTTTGAGCCCTTTACTTGCTTAGCGCGAGGTTTTTAGAAAAAAATTAGGAAATTAGTTAATAGGGTGAGAACGTGTTGTGAATTGAAGTGAATTAAAAGATGCGATTATGGGTAGTTTACAATTAAAAAGTATTGAACAGTTAATATTTAGGTATGGTGATATGGGATGCAGTGGAGTGCGATTATTGTCCAAACGCGGCAAAACTTGTCGAATTGTCTCATAGATTGTCGAATTATCTTGTAAGTTGTTAGTAAATTGACTTATTTTATGTTGTGTTACAAGACGATTCAGGGTCAGATTTTTCTAAGAGTTAACAGAAACACTCCCAGTATAAAAATAGCAATATATTTCTTTTAAATGTTTTGTGACTACATTTTGCCTAAACAAATAGTAGAGAAAATCTGTGCTATGCTGTAGTTCTTAACACGTTCTTTAAAACTTTCATGAGAATACGCTAACCTCGTAAACACCACTGAAGTTGTGTTATTTATTCTGAACGAAATCGAAATTTTTCGAAAAAGAAATCTAAATTTCTTGCCCAATGGCAAAGTGACTCTTATTCATCTACCTTCTGTCGTTTAAACTATCTTTGTGACCTTATCTATGAAAACATATAACATTGCCCATATACATTTATTCATATAGACTAAATAAATATTAACTTTCTGTACCTGTGACACTACATGTGCACCGACAGTATTGCAAAGCTTTTAGAGTTCGTATCTACGTAGAATTGACGCACCATGTGTCACTGAAAATTAATAGGCAAATAATATTATATATCTATTAATATATTAATAGATATAGAGAATAGATAATATTTTTTAATATAACAGAATGCAATACGACAGCAGTGATACAATACTTTCCAAAATAGGAATATAAAGAATGTTAATATTACTTGTTAGTTGGACAATGATCTTTGAACTAATTTTATTACATGTCGATCAATTTTCCATGTTGAAGTATAATCCCATAATGCTAATGTGTCCCGTAGCTGTGGCCTATTTCTTTACGTTCCATTTTGAAGAGCAATTAGAAAAGCGTTGCCTTTTCATTTTACGTTAAGTTTCTCAGAGAAACGGTAAGCGATAGGACAACTTCGCGAACTCGAAGTGCCGTAAAAATCGAGAGCGCCGTAACTACGCTCCTTGATAGCAATGACGAAGTCGATGACGCCATACAAACACGCCAAGTTTGTTCGCCCGTAGTGCCGGCGGGCGCGCGTGGCCGGGAAGCGCAAACGGTGTGGAGGGAGGGTGGGAGGAAGGGATGGAGGGGTTGTGAGGGAAAGGACGAGAAAGAGTAAGGAGGGCCGGTGGGGGCGTGGGGAGCTGGAAGAGGTGGGCGGATGCCCGAGGCTGGGGGCCAGGGGGGGGAGGGGAGGGAGAGAAGAGGAGGGGCTGGGAGGGGCACGGTGGGAAGCGGAGGGGAGGGGCTTGCGGAGGAGGGGCTTGCCGGGAGGAGCGGGGGAGAATCCTGCCGTCGTCGCGAGCCGAACCTAGGACTTCCCGATGAGAGACACTGAAGTGACATCAGTTGATGCTCTGAGCCACTCTCCCGGTCCGAGGCAAAAGGGAAGAGTGGCGGCAGAGGCGCGGGGAGGGGGAGCGCGGAGCTGAGGGGGGCGGGGAGGGGCGGAGCGGTGAGAAACTGGGTGGTTAGGGGAGGGGAGGAGGTGGGGCACAGGGTGAGGACAAAGAGGGTCCTCGGCTGCGAGAAGGGAAGAGAGGAGTGCCACCGGAAAGATTGAGGGTAAGGAAGGGTTAGGGAAGAGGTAGACCGAACGAAGAGGCTGCCGAAGAGCTGACGACAAAGAGGCGGGCTGGAGTGCTGTAGAAGTGGGGTGGCGGAGAGGAGAGAGAATTTCATTGTCCAAAATCATATCAGAACGAACATATAAAGCATATTACTGTATTTATGGTATTTATTTTTATCTATTTTATTGCATTCAACGTAAAAAAACAGTGAAAAATTGTGTGAGATACTATGCGAAGAAGTGCAATTTGTGCACATTTTCTTGAGTTTTCAGATTTTCCCCTAATTCACATACACATAAATTCGAATTATGCATACAGGTAGCAGGAGCATTTTTGGCAAAAATTGGTAAGAAAATATTCGTTTCCATGTTATAAAAACGATTTGCAAAAGTAAATTAGGTACAGAGTATGTGTATCATCCTTCATCATGTCCTTCGTGAAGGAATCGACTTATTGCCGGGAGAATACATAGGGCGATTATTTCTAACTTCATTCCCCACTCAGCTCAAGATAACGAGAACAGATACCGAAGCTACATTTATGCGAGGAGTGCAGTGGAAAGGGAGGGGAGTTAAGACGTGAAGGAGTTGCGATCGCTTTCGAGCCGTGCTCCGATTACAAAGACCGTCGCGAACAGCTGCTCTTCTCGAAATGTTCTCAAACTGCGCAAGGCACTTCGTCATGAGCAGGGAAGGTAATGTCAAAGGGCGAACTCGTTTCCCGGAGGCCGGCTGGATACACCGGTTCGATAATACTTATCACGATGTCTCATCGATTGGAGGTCGTTAGGTCTCGGTATTAGACTTCCAACTACCTACATAGGTCGAGTTCAGTCGTTGTCTAGAGAAGAATTCTAGCGGCCGACTGTTCTAATCGGTAGTTTTCCGTGATTTCTCCGGTCAACCCCTGGCGAATGCTGGAGCACGCGCGGCGTCCCACAGATGGGAGATACCTTGTTAGGAAAAACCCCGCAGTCGATTGGCAATTTGGCGCCGGGTCTCATCATCCAATGGGGGAACCGCCGACAACGCCGCCACCGTCGCTCCGTCTGTCTGTCCGTCCGTCTGTGAATAACACTAGCTGCTAAACCGTTCAGTCGAGTTTCTCCACGATTGATATTCCCTAATCGATCTGGCTGATGTCGCGGCTCCTTGAATTTGGAACAGATATTTTCATTTTCTTCACTTCGGTACTTCACATGGGGCAGTTTTGAAATCTTTGAAAAAAATTCTCCATCGTTTTTGATTGAATATTGTTGTTGGATAGTGTAAAGGACGGTTAAGAGAATGGCGCAGGTCTCATTTTCGTTGACATACTGTGATTTTTCGAAAATTGTAAAATTTAAACATTTTTTCGGTGTCTTCTAACAACTACAATTATGAAAATATATTTTTTTCCTTAATGAAATCTGCTTAAACATATATTATAAAATAATATAATGTACAATTTTTCGAAAAATTTAAGTACTTTTTGAGTAATTTTGCGTCAAAGTACGGGCGAGAAAGTATGTGATGTTTACAACCACTAGTTTTCCTTGCTTCCCGACAATTCATCTCCAGTACCCACGTTCTTTTGCAGTACAAAGGGGGTGACTGGGGTCACTTAAGCAGCTTTATGCTCTCCCCGCATGCGTGTTCTGAGTGCGGGTGATGCGCGCCAAAGTGTCTCGTTAAGAGGATGCACAAGTGGTTGGCACTTGGGGCGCGAATAGAACTCTCATGGGCATCTGGCGTAGTACTAAGCGCATCATTATACATTTACTTCCGTAGCTCAGCGGCACCACCATTACCACGGTAGCATCGATAGTCAGAATGCCCTACGGTTCTAGTCCAGACAGAAGGATTTTAGATACTAGCTATGTACGGTTTCAAATTCAGTGGCTGTCTGGAGGACAATCGTAGCGGGCGGTTGCTGTAATCGGTAGTTTCCCGTGATTGTTCCAATCACTACCTAACCAATGTTGGAGCAGCACCTTAATAAACAGGCCAAGTAAGCTCGTTATCTTCTTCCCCTTTTCCTTTAATCCTAATAACTTTCCGCAATGAAACAAAATTACAAGACAATCTGTTTCATCAATCAAAAAAATTTAACATATATTCTTGATATTTATTCAAATAATGCCCATTTTTGTTCACTGTCCTAAAACTATATTGTTTTGATTTCATTTTCGACGCAACAGAAATTTGCTAATATATCCATATTCAAAATGTTTACGTCTTAAATGCTCTCAGGGCGTTATTATCTTGTTCATTCAGTTTTCAAATCTCGCTACCGAACATTACGTGGCCCCAAAGGGGGACGATATTTCTCAATCTAATTATATTCAATTATCGGCGAGGAAGACTACACTTTACCCAGTTCACCTCCCACATTCTGCTGTTTCCATGTTATCCCCGCAGACACATGTCAGGATACAGCCCTGCAGGGAGGATGCGATGGCCCCACGGAGTCCCAAGGGCCCCGCCAACGCGGCGACTAGTGCGCGAGGACACCGAGTCGCGAGGACGCCCGCGTCGACCCTCAAGTCCTTCGTCCTCTGCAACCCCCATCGTTCCGCGCCGGCGTCTCCGTCGCCCCGCGCCGCCGCGGAAATGCCAACGGGTCGCTGGCGCCGCCTGCGATAATAACTGTCATTTTTCATTAGCCCTCCAGGGCGGCTAATACGCCCTGGCTCACGAAAGCGGCGCCGGTAACTTTTCGGAAATTGTAAACGAAAGCTGCCACGCCCGCCGTCAATGCTGTCTCCGTTGGCCGGGATACGGTCCCCAGGCGAGGCAGCCTCGTGTGGCCTTCGTCGTAAGTGAGTTGGAAGGAACTGTTGTTTTGAAATTGTGGGCACCAACATTTTCTGCTAGTCAATTGTTTCTAAATATTGGAGACTGAATATGAAGGGAGATTGAGAGATTGAGTATGAAGAAGGTTATCAATGATATATAATACATTATTTAACATGTGTGCTGTTTCGTTTTAAAAGACTAAATATGCCTGTAACCAGTATTGAAATTGAGCTTCTGGTCAAGAACACAGATTGAGTTACTATCAGGTTTTAGTCCATTATTACTTGTTTCTCTTCTCAAATGCGGACGTAAATTAGCGCATGCTTTTGAGTTCTCATTTCGCTAGTTGTGATAAGAGTACATAGCCAAGGGTGTGAGTTGCTATTTTGTTAGCAATACTATAAAAAATCTTAAGGTTGAAAGTAATAGCATCTATTGAAAGTGTTAGCAATACTGTAAAAAGTCTCAAGGTCTACTATTGAAAATAAGTAAAACTAGAGGCGCTACAAAATGGCACAGTCTCGTAGTAAAGTTTTCAAATTTCCTTTGCATGGGCTAGCTTTACGGCATGGACCCATCCTTTTCCCAGTTGCCATCTATCGCAACCGAAAATACATTTTTTAAAATGTTTCCTAATTTTTTAATTTCCTAATAATAGATTAAAAATATAACTTACTATAGAAGAGTGAAACCTTGTCCTATATGAAAATTTTCGTTGAAAAATTTGAAGACGTTTTTAAGAAAAAATCTTTTAAGCTCTAGTGTAAATGCAAAATTTAAAGCTCTCTTCCACAGGAATCGTTTGTCTTTTCTAAAATCTTCATTGACACTCTTTAGAAGCTCTTCCACTCATAAATGCAATAATGTATACAAATTGCTGGAAATGTGCATATTAACGGCGCTAGAGACATTTAAAAAAATTATATTTGTGTACTTTTTGAAAAAAACAAACAATACCACAAAATGAACTTTAAGTCATTGTAAACAGTGCAATTAGCACTATCCGTACAACAAGTTTTAAGGAAGAATTTGGAGCAATTTTTTGATAAAATTGCGTTTGAGCGTTTCTGAAAATGCGGAATTTTGAGCTCATACTCACAGAAAACTGTTGCCTTTTTGAGAAACTTTATGTGACATTATTTACAGAATATGCACACATAAATACTATAATGTCTACAAATCGCCGCCAATGTAAATATTAAGGACGTGAGAGACAAGACAAACATTCCATTTTTGAAATGTTTGAAAAAACAAAAGAATAGAACAAAATTGCGTTTATGTCATCTAACAGAGTACATTTAGCACTATCCCTATCAAAATTTTAAAGAAAAAATTTGGAGCCATTTTCGAAACAATCTTGTTTCTGTAATTTTTTAAAATTGCTCGCAATATATAGCGAAAACTATTAATATTTTCAAAAAAGGCGAGACAGTAAAAACGTATATGACCTTAATGAAATTAATAATAATAAACATATTCCATTTGAAGGAAATATTTCTATCTTCAATTTCACTCTATTCTTACAAGAAATTAAAATAAAAAAATAGGAGTAATTTTTTTAAAAAAAAGGTTTGAAAATGTCCCTGGGATTTCATGCAAAGTATCTCCAAATTTTCAGGAAAGTGTTTCAACATTGCAGCGTCTTGAGTGGAGCCAAATCGACCGGGGAATATCCATTTTGAAAGAAATCGTACGTATGGTTTAGGCGTTCATGGTATTTATAGACAGACGGACGGACGGTCGGACGGACGGACGGACGGACGTTTTGAAAAAAAAATTTCGGTATCAGGGGTCTCCAAAACGTGTATTCCGTTGAAATATATAAATCTATTTTCCGCAGCATAACATAACTTTTTCTATACTACGCATATTACTCTCTGTATTCGTACATATACGAAAGAAAAATGTCTAGTATCAAAATTTTGTAATCTCGCTTTGTTGCTACTTTTATTCATCATTCAACTATGTATACTAAAAGGGTGGGAAGAAATTTTGGAGCCCAAGAAAACGTGCAGATGAAACTTCTCGCCTGTACATTACACAGTTTTTACTGGTTTTTGACGAATATAAATCAAATCAGATTTTCCTAGAAGCCATGATGTAGTTAGTACTAAGTAGCCCAAAATACTGAGTGTCCAGCTGCGGCCAGCTTCCTATGGTCTTTTCCTAAGCGAATTAAGGCGAATTTCTGTATGAAGAGAAAAATATGTCAGCGAAACTTTTTATTATAGAATTCTATATACTACAGACCGCATCATTACCAGGGAGTGGGGTACCCAGAAGAGACGAACCCTGAAAAATGAAGTGTTGCATGAATGTGCAGTGTAGCATGACAGCCATACCAAGAACAAATCTTTCTGTCTATGAATGTTGCTGGGTATCACTAGGTACAAATTAGATTCTTTATGTCGACATGATTTTTTTTATGTTCAAGGAAAATGTAATTTATTTTATTCTTTCTAGAAAATAATTCAAAAAAGAAATTGGAGTTCTCCACTCTAATAAACTCTCACATATCATTATTTCTTATCAGGGCCATATTTTTGGACGTAAATATGTCATCATCATCATCATCATCATCAGATACAGCATGGATTAGGCCTTTAGGCCTGTTCCGTCTCCAGGAGTTTCATTTGATCATTCCATGGCAGTCGTGTTATTCTGTCGTGTCGTAATATTCCAATACATGAGAATTAAATAAACTAATTTGTCGCCTAAATTTTAATGATTTTTAAAATAATTTCTGTACTGATAATAAAATATATATTTATAAATGCAAATTTTTAGCAATTCTTATAACAAAAAATAATTTTCAAAATAAAAAATATTTAAAAGTAGACAATAAAAAGTACACAATGTGTTATGTATAAGATAAACTGTTACTATCCAAAATCTTACAAAAATATCAACATTTCTTGACAATGATTTATTGAAACACTGGTATTCAATATATAGCCTACTTGAAATATGTTTGTATTGCGGATGTAGTGTAACTGGCCGTTAATTCTAAACACATTACAAATTCATGGAAATTATGACTTTCCAAGGCAGAAACTAAATACTCAATATGACATAATTATATGCTTGAATGTATGCGTTTTTCTGTCACACATATCGAGCAAATGTAATATGGGTGTTACCCTTACTCCGAAAGACAATTGTAAGAGGCAAAAAAATATTCTGAAAAAAGCAAAGTCGTGTTGGTTCGAGGATGTGCAAGTATTGAGAATGCCATGTCGTTCAAATCGTAGTCTCCATCAAATTTTCACGCCTCCAGTTCACAGAAGTCGTAAAAGCGGATCCACCCTCCTTCCCCTACAGAACTTTCCTGAATCTCATCACGTGAAAGGTTCTTGTTAAACCCACATGAATTAATGATAAGTAAAATCGAACCTTTCAGTGCTTTTTTCATCTATGAGTTAGCAGTGCCAATGACAAATAGGATGAAATATAAATATATAATTTTTCCTTTTGCGCTAACTTTCCCTTTCGTTTCGTATTTTTTTTATTTTTTACTGACATAGTTTTTCCAGAAATGTGTATTATATTTGAATAAAGTATGCAACAGAGCAAATTACGAAATCGATAAATAATTTTATATAGAATACCAGTGTGAGAATTTTGGAATGTGAAAATACCAATATATTTCCCCAATGTAGGTGTCTAAGAACAAATATATCAAATTTATGGAGCATTTAGGAGGTCGAAGATAACTTTCCCCGAAATGCATATGTGGGAAATATCATTTAACCAAATTATACATGTGAAATTTGTACTTCATTGGTAGGCAACCCATCATGCAATGTTTTGTTTGGCGTGTACACACCGGGAGAGGTGGCTCAGGGCATTAAGTGACGTCATTAAAGTGCCTCTGGCCGGGAGGTCCTAGGTTCGACTCCCGACGCCGGCAGGATTTTTCAGTAGTCGAGTTCACTATTTTTCACTAGTCGAGTTCAGTCGCTGTCTGGAGGAGAACTGTAAAGGCTAGCTGCTCTCATCGGTAGTTTTCCATAGTTTCTCCGCTCAATGCTAGGTGAATACTGGAGAAGTACCCTAACAAACGGGCCACGGATCACGCGCGATTTTCCCTTCCTCTTCCTGGTTCTATCTTCAACTTTTCCCTATACGCACACTTTATATGCACTACACTACCACACATGCAGGCAGACCGGTCGGGAGCTTACAACTGGTCCCGGCTGAGCCCGTGTTCCGCTGGTTACAGAAAACCCAGCTAGTCGGCGAAAGGTCGGCGCCGGATCTCAACATCCTCAGAAGATTATCACCGCCACCTCCCAAGGAAAGCATAGGGAGAGGGAACAAACGGAACAGCCGATCCCCGTATTCTCGCACAGATGTCAAATACACTAGACGTCTGAAGAAAGTTGTTTCGCAAAATTAAGTTTGATTCTCTTATAAATTTATAATGCTGTTATAAAGTTATAATGCTGTTATACCAACAAAATTGAAAACTCCTTTTAACGTGGATTTTTCCAATACATGTGCTCATGCAATAAAGCTTAACATTATAAACTAATTGCATAAACTACTATTCATAAGTTATTGATGAAAAATATAATCTGTTAGAAAGCACTTCTCTTTGCTTCAATAGACTTCGTCTTTGACGACTCTTATCCCCGATCAGCATTCTACGTACTACACACATCCAATGAAATTCCGTGTTCATAACACGCAACTGTGTCACTCTTTCCGAATGGGCGCAGAACACTGCAGTAACTGTGTTAGTAAACATGGGACACTGAAGCGAGTCTATCGTCTTTGTTCCATGCTTGCATGAACAGCTATTGTTAAAGTAGAAAGGGAAAGACAATCGATGATGAAAATGCAGACTCCCTTGCCTGCATCTATTGTTTCACACTGGTGTTTCTGCTCCAATACTCTGGTAATTACGAATGCTCGTGCATTCAATATTGTATTCAGGTTGCACAGTTAACGTTAGTGCCTCATATTTGCGAGATCCTGGGAAGGCTCGTGTACCGATGTCGATCAAGCAAGCAAGCAAGTTGATTCCATTGTTTCCTTGGTTGCAACAACAATTCCTTGATAAATGGTTTTGTAAGTTTTTGATACACATATAATACAAAAAAAGTGCATGAATATTGTACTGTGATGAGAAACTATAGTTTGCCACTCTCAGAGAATGAGGTTGTTTACACCTTAACCCTTTAACACCAAGGAAGTAAAATTTATCTTATAAATTGATTAAAACACTTGTGTTTCATTACAAAAAACAAACAATTTTTTAATTATTTACCTCCTGTTTCAATATTTATGTCACAATATATATCATTCAAATACCAGTTTTATTTCGATTACGGTACTTTAGACCATTTAATTGCAGAAATATGATTAAATATATTATTAAAACACGCTTTTGATTAAATTTTTCCAAATCTACAAACGATTATTACTATATCTCAGTTCCCTATTTGGAAGTCTCATGCCACTAAAAAATGTCAGTTTTTGGTGACATTGAGTGTGTTAGTGTAGTGTCGGCTGGTGCGGGTACTCCAGAAAACCCGGCAGCGGCGTCATGGGCTGCGAAGTATTCCGGACCGCCGCCAGGGGGAAGCCGGAGCGTGCACCGTCACCACGGAGGAGCAACCGGGCGACTGGGAGGACCCTCCTCTAGCTGGGAGGGGGACTGAGCAGCTACCCCTCCCTGACTGGGAGGGGGCACCGGGCGCGGGCGGCCCGGCCACTTGAGATTTGGAACTAGCCCCCAACTATTAGTGACAAACTGCGCAAACGTGCCCGTACCTGGACTCTTTCTCTTGTGATTTTTGGTGATTGTTACTATTACGACGACTTGGCTTGTACACCTTTCTATTGGCGGTTGAGACCCTGGCATTGTATAAGGCTTATTCTGCGGTACTTTGGAGTTGAAAAAAATTGTTATTTTAGGATTTGTGTCCTACGTTTCATTTAGCATACAACAGTTAGTAATAGTGATAAGAGTACAATATCCTTAGAGGTCGTAAAATACTTTGAAATTTTGTAACATTTTTATTTGGTTGCATTTAATGAGGTGTATTGAAACATTCTTAAATATACTAAGTAAGGATAGGAAGAGTACGATATTATGACATAACAAGTGAAATGAATAATTGTTAAAGAATTAATCATACTGGTCAGTTATTAATTTAATCAATGAAAACGTAAATTAAAAATATACGCCTTTTCCATAGCAGTAAATGGTGCATTAATCATTAACAGAAATTCATATATGAGAATGTTTTGGGCGTAGTGAAATAAAAATCGAGATTGGTTTGTGTGAAGCATTGGTGCAAAAGAGGTTATTATCATTTCTTAAAATGGCGTAATATTTGAGGTGAATTCTTATTTCATACAAATCCTATGTTCCAATCCATTAAATAAATCTCATCGTTTCAAGGAGAGCGTTAAAAATGCACTCTGACTCCGTTATCCTGGCCTCCGAATTACGGAAGGAGAGGTTCTAGAAACTTGTTACAGGGTATAAACCCGATTAGCAGCAAAGGTGCAAATTCCAAGCGGATTATCTCAGGTTCACAAAGTTTCCATAACTCAATTATTCTCTCCCAGGCTACATTCTGGAACTGTCCAACGGCCAGTTGCGTACTTAAGTGGTGTTAAAATTGATGCGGCGCAGTGGAGACAACGACAAGTAATACCTGGAAAATTTAACTATCTGTTAGACTTCACCTGGCATATGACAGCCGACTGCCTAGCTTTGAGTAAGGCAACTTATTCTAGGCTTTCCTAGAAAATTGTGAACAGCTAAAAGTAATGAATTGTGCAAAGTTCTTTTTTAAATTAATCACGGTAACAAGATTTAGCACTTTTATCCACAATTCCAACCCCTGTGAAGTGTCCTAAACTCTACACGTATCTTAAATGGTTTCTAATTCTGGAAGAGTGACGCAGGAGCGCGTGGTAGGAGGCGCGTACGAGGAGATGCTACCTGGCTCTTGACACCTGACTGCGACAAGACGTGACATATAATGACATATATCGTTAATGGAGGATTACTCCTATGCGCACAGGTTAATCGAGGATTACTCCCAAGCGCAATGCCTCAAGCCCCCGAAAGGGCTAGGAGACGCGTTGCGTCAATCTGGACGCAACAAATTAAAAAGAATAGTCAAACAATTCGACATTTGTTAATTAATATTGCCCAGGAAATTCAAATGTCGGAGCTTCCTGATGTGTTGAAAGAAAATGCAGTCAGAAATTGATCCAAGCAATAATCTTAAGATCTGACGAGAAAAAAATACAAAGAATGTTGAAGACACGAATATCAACGGCGTGAGGAAGACCGCGCCAACAAACTAAGTGCGGTTCGTCTCAGGATCATCCAGATAACACTGCTATTGCTTTGGAAGCACGATTAATTTAACGACATCATTTTTGATAGTAAATAGGGAATATAACCAGGAAAAAACTTCGTAAATGTTTGAAATAAATTGAAAATGTGTAACAGTATCATTTTTCTTCAGGGTAATTGAATAAATGTACATTCTCAACCTTCAATAGAAGACGTGTATTAATTACTAGGTACGCTCAACTCTTCATTCGAACTGACGTTTCGTTGATCTGCTTGCCGAACAGCGATGCGCCACTCTTTCCCAAATTGAGGAGATTATTTCCAAAGTGACATCTACAAGTTACATAGTTCATATTCACCCTTATAGTGCAATATAGATTTCAAAGATTTTCGGTTAGGATGGGAGAAACGCAATTTTTGATAATTTTTTTAACAATATTTGGCAGCATGATGAAGAAGCTTCTTAGTAATATGTATTAATAAAACTAGAAAACAAAAGAAGATGTAGATACGTCACTTTAGAAATCAGCTCTACAATAGCCCGGAAGATCTCTTTGGAAGCCGTAGTGTTATTTATTTATTTATTTATTTATTTATTTATTTTACATCAAAAAACAGTTAAAAACTGCGTATGACGTGCTATGGGGAAAAGTGAATTGTGTGCACATTTTCAAAATTCTGTGATCCCTACACTAAGTCATATACTACTTAAATTTTGAATTTTTGAAAGGGAGAAAAAAAAACAAAAAACTCCATGTAATAAAATCTATTTTCAAGGATAAACAAGCAATAAATTTTGAATTTTGAAAGGGAGAAAAAAAAACAAAAAAACTCCCATGTAAAAAAATCTATTTTCAAGGGTAAATAAGCAATAAATTTTGAATTTTGAAAAGGAGAAAAAAACAACAAAAAAACTCCCATGTAATAAAATCTATTTTCAAAGATAAATAAGCAATAAATTTTGGCTCTTATTACTTCCTGCCGCGACAACGTGGAAACGATAATTTGAATAATTATATTTCCCACTGAATTCTAGAAGACGTGCACAGAAAATGAAGTTACATTTATGTCCAGAAGCAAAACAAGGGGCCATCTCAGCATTTGCTCAATGGATCAGGGAAACTGGACGAAAAACCTGATCGAGATGGGGGTCATTGACCGGAAGCTGTGTTACAATAGTTGTTACAGGTTGTTTATACTCATTTATACAGTCCAAATGGTAATTAATGCATTATGTATCATTGTTAAAATTAATGTTACTTTTCTTGTGATGCTCAGTATAGTCTCTAATTGTATGCAGCAGAAACGATTTCACTTGTGATTTAAACTTTTCTGTTGAATTTAATCGTTTAATGTCATCTGGCAAAGTGTTGTAAAATAATGTACATGTATTGTATGTGAATTTTTTGTAATGAGCTGTTGATACTGTCACCTGATGAATATGATTTCTACGTCGAGTGTTATAGTAATAGACTTCGGCATTTTCTGAAAATATATTCCCGCCCTTAAGCAAGTCATTTTTTACAAAAACCACTGATTCGTAAATAAAAAGACACGGTAATGGTAGAATTCCTAGATTAATGAAGATAGGCTTACAAGAATCACGTGGGTGGGATTTGGTTATTATTCGTACAATTCGTTTTTGTAATCTAAAGGTCTGGGAGCTATAAGATGTATTTCCCCAGAATATTATGCCATATCTCAGGCGGGAATGAACATTCGCGAAGTATACACAACGAGCAGTATGAAGGCTGACTGAATTTGCAAGAATTCTGAACGCGTAGCATAATGAACTTGAATTTTGTGTTCAAGAGTAGCCCGGGAGCAACGTTGCCTGTGGCCACCCCTGAGCCGCAGGTTCTCGGGAGCTGTGAGCGATTAGGACCCACGCCGCGCCGGGCAGACTGGTGCTGAGGCGGGGGCGGGCGCATGCAAGGCTTGACACACTCCAGGTGGCGCGCAACTTTTATCTCCCCCGCTGCGCCCGTCCCTCCGCCTCCCTGCGCCCCCCCGCCACCCACCACGTCCTTCCCCTTCCCACCGCTCCGGAGCGATTGGCGGCCGCCGTCCTTCTTCAGCTCGTGTTTGCCCCACGTGAACCGCTGTTTCTTAAGCATCACCTCCGAGCGGCGTCGATGAAAGCGCTGCGAGCCTGCTCCGTTCTCAGCCATTTCGGAATGTCACCTGAGCCGGATTGCATGACTCATTGATGAATTGCTATTGATTCCAGGCGCGTCAACTACCGCGGTCATTGGTGCAGTGCGTGCGTGTTTTGCTCAGGAGGTGGCGGTGGTCTTCCCCCGCTAGATGGCCAAATCCGGCGCCGACCTACCGTCAGCTAACGGGGTTTTTCCCAACCAGGTATCTTCCACCAGCTGGGCACCGCCCCAGCCGGGACATGTTTTAAGCTCCCAACCGACCTCCCGGCATGTGTGGTAGTGTAGTGCATGTTAGTGTGTGTGTCTAAGGGGGTGAGGACAGGACAAGGAAGAGGAAGAAAAGATAGCGCTGGGACCGTGGCCCGTTTGTTAGGGTACTACTCCGGCATTCGCCTGGTGCTGATCGGAGAAATCACAGAAAACTGCCCATCGGAGCAGATGGCCGCTATAATTCTTCTCCCGACAGCCACTAAACTCGACCTGGCTGACAAGCTAATGTCGAAAATCCTGCAGCCGTCGGGACTGGAACGTAGGACCTCCTGTTCAGAGGCACTGCAGTAACATCTGTTGTTGCACTTTCACCTGAGCCGGAGGTGCATGCCATTTCAATTGAACCTGTCATGTGGGTGTTCTATCTCAACGAACAGTGCCTGACCGTTGACCCCTCGATCACACGTGCTCAGTCAAAGCGCCCTAGACGATTCTCTCATAGAAGCAAGACCTTTGGGCCAAAGATTTTTGAAAATCAATCGCAATTTACAACCATGTGCTTACGTGTACATTACAATCATGTTTGTCGTTAGGTGTTTGAGAAATTTTGGAGCAGCAAAATATTTCTCAACGCCAGTTCTTAAGTATAAAAATTTATAAATAATATTTTGATGTGTGCGTGGCCCGTCTTGTGAACTTAACCTTCGACACGAAGAGTATAACACATGAAACAATACTCAATATTTGAAGATTTATAATTAAAATTGGACTATTTTGGCTACAATTACTGTAGCCCAAGATGAGCATTTTTAATACGCATGCAGTACACGATTACGTATAGTTTTTTTCCTATAAACAAATTGGAATCCAAAACTATACTAATTACACATCTCCCCATTCATCACTCACAGTTTACAAAAGTATTTAGCCTTTCATTGCATTTGGCAATACGTGCTGCGAGTGGCGAAATCATAAAAAATGTAAGAGAACTTGCACAAAGGTCTCATCTTGTAGATTATTATATAGAAAACAAATTTTGTTCCCTTGCAGACACAAGATACTGTGTTTACGGTTCCAAGGCGCATCGTTTCCGACATATCCTTGGCGATATAGTTAGTTCCAACGTAATGTATATTGCGGGTTGCATGTGAGTCAGAAACTCCATTCCAATAGTCAAAAGTATTCTCCATTTCTCCAAACATAACCGTAACAACAGCGTAAATAATAGACAACGATAGACTGTAATACATTTTTTAAATTATATTTGATTCACGAAAACGTGCTCGGTCAGAGACACTGCATGTTTTTTCGAAAATTGCAAAAGTTAAAAGTTCTTTAGTTGGAATATTGCTAAATATCACTGGAGAGGAAATCTACTTTACTGGCTTAGAACTATGAAAAAAGAAGCTGAGTCTGTGAATTTACGCATTGAGGGAGTGGGCAAATGACGACAGACTACATCGAGTTGGAGAGCAAACTGCGTAGCGAAAATAAGGTATATCACCGTTGTACACAAAATGTTTACAAGTCGTAATAACATATTACCCATACCCATAAGATGTTTTCTTCATTTATGACGATTCTCGATCAACTGTTTCTGGGAAGAGTTAATTGCATATTTAGTTCATTAGGATTTTATCAATTCCATGTTCGTAGTGTTATCCGGAGACTCATAGGATAAAAAATCATATCAAAACTGATTTTAACGCTTCATAATATGCGATGGAACCAGAACTGAAAACGTGTGATTACTGGGACACGTTTAATTCCTGCAATCATATTTTTAAAATTGTTCATTTTCCACGTATCGTCAGTACCATATTTTATGTATTGCGTTTACAGCTGTATTTACATAGTTTCATAATAACTGTATAACCATTTTAATTAATAACTCCAGGACAAAATTATGCATGATTTGTGATATAAAGCTTTTTACATTTCATCGATCTCTCTATGCTCTCGCCAGAATTTAGTGTTGAAACCCTTAACTAATAACAAGTCGTCAAAAATTAGTAACTGCCTGTTAACTACGTTAATAGTACTGGTGTAACGTTTCCGGTCTTATACATGTTTGTTCAGTTTTACTACAAAAATCAATACAGCCATTCTTCAGCCGAAAGTCAATTTTTAAAATTTTTTTTGTATTTTCATTTCACTAAAATAATTCATGATTTCAGAATGAATGAAATGTTTCCCTTGAAAAACTACGAGAAATTGAATTGATAATTACAAATAATGTAGCAAAATGTAAAGATAATGTCACAAGGCATTCAATGTTGCGATTTTCATAGTAAAAGAATCAGGTTGCATATAACATTTATCCACCAAAAAATAATGCAGCTAAATATTCAATAAACGCTACAACTCATTACCTGGCAGAGTCACGTCAAACGTCAGAAACAGAAGATCGTTTCTAACCCACCTTCATCGAGAAGGAAGAGGAGAACACCAATTATTTTCCACAGAACACGTCTTTCCGAGTTCGAAATCTTAGGGATTTTTGTTTTAAAAGGTTGGCTAAACTTTCTTGTCGCGGAGCACTAATTGGATAGTCATCGATTTTCTGATATTTTGCTACAGCGGGCGGCGCACCGAGGTGCCGACACAGCAGAAGCGGCGCGGGGAGTGTTTTAACACGCAACGGCTCACGAGGAGGTGGGATGGAAACTGCGGGAGAGAGTCCTAGTCTAGTCTCCCACATTCGCACAAAACTGAGACGACATGACTACATAAATGGAAGAAACTGTGAACAGGACTCTTCGACAATATGAAGTCATTATTTTTGCATTTATCTTAGCATTTATACCACAGATCGAAAAAACAAGAGGAGAAATCTGATTGAAGTAGATATTTTAGAATTCTTTGATAATCGTAAGTATTTTTTGAAGATGATTGATAATTTCTATAAATCAAATTAATTACATGGGGTAAGATGATGTAGTGCTTTTTTGAGTATCCATCTTCTGTATGCAATAATGTAATACCTGCCTCTCGATTAAGCCGTAACCACGCAGCCTCTCTATTCTTCTCCTTCTGTACTTCCCCTCGATTCCTCTCCTCACTCCCCTCCATCGTTCCCTGCTGTTGGCCAGAACGATTCTGCCATAACATTACACTCCGTCCTCCTCTTCCGCATCGGATTCCAAAACGTTCTTTCCCCTCTTTACACCATGAATATTAACTAACGGCGAGCAATAATTAAATTTGAAACACCTGAAACGAATAACTGATAAATATTTACATTTTGTTTTGTTTCGGGAATTTCAAATTTCCCAGTAATTTTGAACATTTAGTTGGATACGTACCACTTAGTTACATAGATAAAATGAAATTAAAGAGTTCCCATTGAAAAAAATATTAAATTAAAAAAATAAAGTTCATTAAATTATCAAATTGCTTCATTAACAATTACGATTCACAGTTATTATAACAATCAAATGTTTAAAACGTTTTTGTGTGCATTCTTTCCGAACTTATTCGTTATCCAGTTTTTAAGATAAATGCATAATAATAGAAAAGCGCCCGTGGCGCTTAGGCGAGCATATTTTTGCCAGTGAATACGTGGAAGTCCCCAATCACACAAATCGTGGGCCGTGAGCGACTCGCCAGTCACGGGTCGCCAGTTTGCCACCGGTGCGGCGTGGTGTGGCGGTCGCCGTCGATGCAGCTCGCGGCCCGAAATTCCAAAACTGTTTTAAACTGCGCAAATGTTGCGGGTTTTGAAGTTGCACAATCGCTTTTCACACCGCCGCAACGTGCCCTGTTTGCCGATCACCGCGGACCCCACACAGTGGTCGGCACGGAACCAAAAGTCCGCGTCGATCGTGCCCGACATATCCCACATCCATTGGAAATGCCATAGCAAATTCACTACAAAGACTAAAATAGAAATTGATTGACTAGTGATCCCGGGCGCGTCAAAGACCGAGGTCATTTGTCCCGTTAGTGTAGTGCACGTTTTCATCGAGGGATATGGCCGTGGTTCTTCCCCACTGGCTGGTGAGATCCGGCGCCGACCTACGTTGGTTTTCGGGGATTTTCCCCAAAGTGATATTTTCCTAGTCGGGACAAGCTCCAAGTTATCGGCTGGTCTGCCGACAAGTATGATAGTGAAGTGAATGTATGTGTGTGAGAGTAAGAAGTGAGGATAGAACAAGGAAGAGGAAGGAAATATCGCGCGAGGTCCGTGGCTCGCTTGTTAGCGCACTGCCTCGGCATTTGCCTGATGTTGATACGAGAAACCACGGAAAAATTCCTATCAGAGCAGCCGACCAGCAGAATTCTCCTAAAAATAGCTGCAGAGCTAGTATCGAAAATCCCCAATGGACTCAAACCCTAAGATCTCCCGGTCAGAGTAGCTACAGAGACTCTCAGCGAAACTCAGCTATAATAAATAAATAAATAAATAAATAAATAAATAAATAAATAAATAAATAAATAAATAAATAAATAAATAAATAAATAAATAAATAAATAAATAAATAAATAAATAAATAAATAAATAAATAAATAAATAAATAAATAAATAAATAAATAAATAAATAAATAAATAAATAATAAATGAAAACCTCACAACGTTTGCGCGCGTTTCTGGCTAGTTCCGACCAGTGCCTGGCGCCGCGCGGCGGAACAAGCTTTTACTGCGCTGTACTGCTGCAATCTCTTTTCGCGATAAATTGCGATTTTCGTTGCTTTCGCGATAAAGGGAGGAGCCCCATGAAAGCCGGCTGCTCTCACCACCGGCCCTTCAGAGATGGCGAAACGAGGGAATTGAACACGATCCTGGGCACTGATTGCGTGATCTAGTTGGCGGTAAGAAGGGGAGGGTGCATTCGGAGTAATATTTGCCAAGTTGCAATTAAACGATTGGTTTGTTGCTTTGTTTCTTTCATTTGCTTCGGCTCAAGCGATGGATCAAATACATTTAATAATAATGTAGCGAGAATCATCTACCACGAAATGTAAACTAGTAATTATATTAACATGGAACTATTTAATTTTGTACAGAAGTAATATATATTTCTGCTAAAATGAAAATAACGTTTTAGAAGTAAATTTAACAAGTAGCGGGTTAAAATATTTAATGATTTTCAGTTAATTATAAACGAACGGTGCGGTAATGGAAGTTATAGGAAATGTAAAGATAATTTATTATAAAAAGAGCAAACATTTAGATATTTATACAATTTTAACTAGAGACCTTACCCTTAAATCAACCATGTCAACGCACAGAAATTGGTCAGAAATTTGAAAAATACACCCGGGAAATAGAAGTTGAATATATCAAAATCAATTTCCGATTTCAGAATTCCATAACAATAATCTAGCGATTTGGAGAATTTGCAGCACTGGCGTAAATTGAATTCACTTTTCTCCAGAGATCGATATTAGGAGTGCTGTTGGCTGAGTCTGCACTGACGCTTCGCCCGGATTGGATCAGCTGCTAGCCCCGGGGCAGCGGCGCCGCGCGCGGTCGCCGTGTCGTTATTTCCGTCGGTAGGTCACTCGGCACATCGGTTGCTAGGTCGATCAGTCGGTGGGTCGTGAAACGCAGGAAAAACAAGTGATGGCGTCGACACGGCGCAACTGCGCGCAAGTGCCGGGGAAGGAGAGTGTGCGGGCAGGCGGCGGGGACATGTGACGGCAGGTGGGGATGGTGGAAAGATGGGAAAATGCAGTGAGCGAGGACAATCCAGTGGGTGGGGAATTAAGGTGGGCGGAGAAAAGCGGTGGGTGGGGAAATGTAGTGGTGGGAAAATGCGGTGGGCGAGCGAATGCGGTGGACGAGGGAATGTGATGGGCGAGGGAATGCGGTTGGCGAGGGAATGCGTTGGGCGACGAAATGCGGTGAGCGTGGGAATAAGTAGGTGGGAAAAGCGGTGGATGGGAAAATACAGTGGGTGGAGAAATGCGGTGTGCAGGAAATGCGAAAGATGGGAAAATGCGGTGGGCAGGGAGAAGCGGTGAGTGGGGGAAATGCGGTGGGTAGAGAGAAGTGGTGAGTGGGGTCAGAGACTGAGGTCATTTGTCCCGTTTGTGTAGTGCACGTTTTCATCGAGGGATATGGCCGTGAGTCTTTCCCACTGGCTGGTGAGATCCGGATTCACTACTCTCTGAAGTGGGTGGGGAATTGCGGTAGCGGGGAAATGCGATGGCGGGGATATGCGGTGACGGAAAATGCGATGGATGGTAAAATGCGGTGGGCGAGGGAATGCGATGGTCGTGGAAATACAGCAGGAGGAAAAGCAGTGGATGGGGAAAAAGATGTGGGGGGCCGCGGGGGACGGGGAAAGGGTGGGTGGGGTGACAGGCGAGGCTGACATGGGCAGTGGGAAGAAACGCGTGATGGAAGGGACGAACGGTGGGAGGGAGTCAGGGTGAGAGTAGCGACTGTGATGGTTTACGGACAGCAGGTGGTGAACGGTGCGTGGGCCCTAGCGAATAACGGATGGCAAGTGTCACGTGGCAACTGGCGAGTGTCACAGTCGCCTGCGACCGGTGCTTGGTGGTGAGAGGACGGTTACCGTGTGTGGTTGAAAATGGATGGTAGTCTCGAGTGGTAGTTTGTGGGTCGTGGCTTCTGCATAGTGGCTTGTGGGTCATATCTTGTGGGTCATGTCTTGAAAGCAGTGGCTTGTAAGTTGTGGGCTATGGGTCGTGGTCTGTAGGTCCATGGATCGTGGTTAGTGGATCGTGATCTTTGGGTTGTGGTCTGTGGGTGGTGCTGCAAAACGCAGACGCCGAGTCAAAGGAAGGGGCGGAAATTAGAACTATGGACAAGGAGTCAATAGCTGCCTTCCGTCGAAAAAGTGTGTGTGAGGGCACAAGAGTTCAGATGATGGAACTCTTCACCAGGCAGCAAACGCGGAGAAGAAACTCAATTGCAACCTGATTTCAAAACGTGCTAAGGTACGAAACTAAAGGTACGTTTTCAATTCAGGGCGCTGTGTATCGAGATACGCAAAGTTTCCAATAAACGAGTTGGCTTTCGCGCACTGGGCTAACTGTGAAAGAGGAACAATTGGAGAAGTCGGGTGCGACGGTGAATCCAAGCGGAGGCCGCCGCCGCCTGGCGCAGGGAGCGGCAGCTGGCGCCGGCGATCGACGCGCACAAGCGGACGCGCACATCATGCAGAAGGGCGGCGCGCGCCCACGCGATTTGCGATCGAGGTTAACTCTGCGCGGCGCGGTGCGGTGCGGGGCTTTGCCGAAGATTGACTGATTCATTGATTAGTAATGATTTCAAGCGCGTCAACTGGTAAGGCCATTACTGCCGTAAGAGTAGTTCACGCTTTTTATCGCTGGAAGGATCAATTATCTCCCCCCTTGGTTGACGGCGCGTGACTGTTCCGAAGATTGTTTGATTGATTTATTGATTGATGAGTAATGATTTCGAGCGCGTCAACAGCAGATGTCATTAATCCCAGAAGTGTAGTGCATGTCTTATCGCGGGAGATGATCTTCACCCTCTGGAAAGTGAGATCCGGTACCGACCTACCCGTCGGATTGCGGGGTTTCCCCAACTAGGTATCTCCCACACCGGCAACGCCGAAGACGCGGGGCGGAATCGAGAGGGTCTAGGCCGAACAATCGGGGCGGAGCAGGGTGGATAAGCGGGGGTGGGGTCGGCAAAGCGGAATGTGGTGGGACGGGGGCAGCACGTAGTGGGACGAGGCTGTGGACGGAGGGGTCACGCAGGACGTTCGCAGGACAGGAGGCGTGGAGGACAGCGGTGCGTGACACCTGTTCACAGCGCAGGGCAGTAGTGGCCACGATGAGGTGGGCCGGGGGTCTACTTCATGCTGCTTGCGGTTCACGCCTTTCCTCCCCGCCCAGCGCCATCCGGCGACACCCGTTTCTTCCCTGGCATCTCGCGACATCCCATGACACACTGCATTCGTGACACCCCATGACACCCTGCATGACTATTGCGGGGAGTCACGAGGTGTCGCGGGGAGTCGCGAGATGTTGTGGGGGGACGCGAGTTTTCGTGGGGAGTTGAATGGTACGAGAGTCGTAGAAAGATTAAGGTTGTCGCGGGGAGTTGAAGGGTATCGCGGGAAGACGTGGAGTCTCCTGAGCAGACGCGGGGAGCCGCATAGAAACGCGGCGCGTCGTGAGGAGTAGCAGGAAGTCCCCAGAAGTTGCGGGGAGTCGGATTGTCGCGAGGAGACGCGGAAAGTCGCACGGAGTCGTAGGTTGTCACGGGGAGTTTCGCAAAGATGTGGGAAGACGTGGGAGGACGCGAAGAGACACGACGATACGAGAGGCGACGCGAGTTGTCACGAGGAGTATCGCGGATTCGCAGAAAGTTGCAGGGGCAGCAGGAAGTCTCGGCTTTTGATTGACTTTTTTCGTGCTTCCGGGCGCGTCAACTGCTTTGGTCATTAGTCCCATTAGTGTAGTGCATGTTTTTTTCTCGGGAGATGGCGGTGATCTTCCCCCGCTGGATGGCGAGATCCGGCGCCAACCTACCGTCGGCAAGTGGAGTTTCCCCCTAACCAGGACTCTCTCACCAGCAGGGCACCGCCTCAACATTCACTACACTATCACATATTCCTGGAGACCGGTCGGGAGCTTACAGCTTGTCCCGGCTGGGGCGGTGCCTCGTTGGTGGGAGAGTCTTGCCAACCGGTGGAGGATGAGCACCGCCACCTCCCACGATAAAACATGCATTACACTATGAGACTAATGAGCTTAGCAGTAGACGCGCCCGGTCATCAATCAATCAATCAATCAATCAATCAATCAATCACTCTCTCCTCGCACGTTCTCCCACTCTTCGGCCCTGCCCCACCCTGCGTCCGCCCTTCCCTGGCCTACCCTTCCCACACCGTGGTCCCGCACTTCTTTCCATCCCCGTCATCGCTACGTCTGGCCCTCCCTGCCTCTCTCCGTGGGGCACCCTTCCTACCATGTGCACCATGGTGCACCAACGTCCTTCGCCGAGCCATGAGATTCGTCCTTCACTGACCTCGCCGATCTCCCACCATCCCATCCACCCACCTGCAGTGCGACACTTTCCGAGTGATATCTGTCGGCACCACACACCTGTCACCCACAGCCCCACACCTACTGACAGCGGTGGCAACCCTCACGCACCGCGCGCGTCAGCGGCCAACACCCACCACAGTTTATTTATTTATTTATTTTACGTCAAAAAACAGTTGAAACCATGCCATGGGGAAAAGTGAATCGTGTGCACATTTTCAAAATTCTGTGATCCCTACACTAAGTCATATACTACGTGAGTTTTGAATTAAAAAAACATGTAATAAAATCTTTTTTCAGATAAATAAGCAAAAAATTTTGGGCTCTTATCCATGTTGTCTTTCGGAATCCTGCCGCGACAACATGGAAACGATAATTTGAATAACTGTATTTCCCACTGAATTCTTGAAGACGTGGACAGATAATGAAGTTACATTTATGTCCAGAAGCAAAACAAGGGGCCATCTCAGTATTTGCTCAATGTATCAGGGAAACTGGACGAAAAACCCGATCGAGATGGGGGGTCATTGACCCAGAAGCTGCGATATAATTCTTGTTACATACATTTTAGAATTATACAGTCCAATGGCAAATAATATATTAAATATAACTGTTAATATTAATGTTACTTTCCTTGTGATGCTCAGTATAGTCTCTAATTGTAGAGAAGCAGTTATGCAGCAGAAACGATTTCACTTTGGAATTAAACTTTTCTATCGAATTTAATCGTTGAAAATCATCTGGCAAAGTGTTGTAAAATAATGTACATTTTTCTGCTTTGATGCCAATTTAGACGAATGTCAACTTATTTTAGAACAATGGTACCCGAAAATAACAATATCTAAGTTATATAAAGCATTTAGAAACGGAACGTATAGTAGCCATATTGGATATGACGAAAAACGTAAATGTTGCAAAAAGAATTACAGGACTCGATAAGAGTTCCAGACTGGAATAGAAAATGAATATTTGTCAATGGATATTCATAATATAATGTAAACATAGTTATGATTTGGGACGAAGCCTATTTTAATTTTTTTAAACATAGCGTGATAAGGTGACATTTATTTGTACGGCGTTTTCCGCGACGCTGAAGCTGCGATGACGTTGAAGTGAAGTTTCCCAGCGAAGAACCTCCAATTCCACTGCCAATCTTCTGTTCTTGGACCTTGATGTTAAGTTACCGCGCGTTAAAAGCAGCTCGTGTGGGGAATGATTGATGGTGGCTTCATTCAGAGTTTTAGGCATGAATTTCCCTCTGTGGTGAGGGTAGAAAAATTAAGATTGTGTTACTTTTTTTGATATTCATATACTTCAACAATAACGAATCAAATAGATAAAATACGTAGCTTGTTTGATCCCGAAAATAGTGTTTCTAGGCGGATCACCACACATTTCTGAATTTCACGAGAGGACTGAGCCCCCATACGCCCTTGGACCAATGGCAAACCAACTTTCTTACTTTCATCTATACATCACAAACGTTCATTTGACCATGGTATGACGCATGTTGCCATTATTGAAAAATCTTTTTGGCGTAATTCCCGCTGGCCTCTGAACTCAAAACATCTAGTTCTTTCGCTTCATTGTCATTCATACACACATATACGCATACATTGTTTCAAATTGATTGATTTTTTTGTGTTTCCAGGCGCGTCAACTGCTTTGGTCATTAGTCCCGTTAGTGTAGTGCATGCTTCTTTTTCGCGGGAGATGGCGGTGATCTTCCCCGCTGTATGGCGAGATCCGGCGCCGACCTACCGTCGGCTAGTGGGGTTTCCCCCTAACCTGGACTCTCCCACCAGCGGGGCACCGCGCCATCCGGGACAAGCTCTAAGCTCCTGACCGATTTCCCAGAATATGTGGTAGTGTAATGCATGTTAGTGTGTGTGTGTGTAAGGGGAGAGGATAGGACAAGGAAGAGGAAGGAAAGATCGCGCACGGTCCGTGGCCCGTTTGGTAGGGTACTGCTCCGGCATTCGCCTGGTGTTGATCGGAGAAACCACGGAAACTACTGATCAGAGCAGCGGGCCGCTAAAATTCTCCTCCAGACTGCGATTGAATTCGACCTAGCTGAAAAGCTAGTGTCGAAAATTCTGCCGCCGTCAGGAATCGAACCCAGGACCGCCCGGTCAGAGGCGATCAATATCAATGAGCAATACTTTGCAAGGGTTGCCTGAGTCCCTAGCACTCGAATGTGCAATTGTCAGTACGGCAAACCAAGAAATAATCTTTGGCTTAGATCACAGATTCCATGTACGAATAATGAAACTTGAAGCAATGATTTCTGTTTCTGTGGCGATAACTCTCGCTCTATAAGGAATGTGGGTAACCTCACCACATAGGGTGTGGTATTATTAACATTTCTCGGAGGTATGGTAGTTAAAAATTTGGAGTGAATTGCCACTTCCTCAGGAGGGGATTTGCTAAAACATTAGTCCTAAGATGGTTCGGTGGCTACACAGATTTCGCGTATGGATACACTGGGCTAGGTCTACAAGTGCCAAGATTTTCAGTGTTTCATATTATTCAAGAAATGCATAACAATGCACTAGCTAAAATGCATAATACAAAGATATCACCATCTGAGATTCTCGGGGCAACTGTTGTCAGTGTATGGGCTCTAACTTAAAGACCGTGGGGTTCGACTCCAGACGTTGCCGGATTTTCGACTCTAGCTCTACGTCGAATTCAGCTTATGAAAGGAGGAGAGCTCCAGCGGTTGGCGGCTCTGATCGGTAGTTTTCCGTGGTTTCTACGATCAATTTCAGGGGAATGCCAAACCATTCTCCTAACAAACGAGCTAAAGAACCGTGTATGATCTTTTCTTCTTCATCCTTATCTCCTCCTCTTACATACACACCTTACAAACACCCTCTTACATACACTCTCTCCCCTTACATACATACACACACATACACATATACTTATGCTTCCCAGCCCCTCACTACCACACATGTCAGGAGACCAGTCGGGAGCTGACAAGCTTGTCCTGGCTGGGGTGGAACCCCGCTGGTGGAGATACCAGTTTAACCGTTTCAGTCTGTTTGGGATCAGATATGACGCCACTAGTTTTACTCTATTATTCACCTATATTTCATGCAAGGATGCTATTTTGAATTATTAATTAAGAAAATTATGCAACTTATTAGCATAATTTACTTTATCATTAAAAAACAGGACTAATATTTCCAGAAAAATATTCTAGCATATTATTATAACTATACATAAGTGTCTAACTTACCAGCATGAGAATCTCTGATACAAACCTACTCACTCATAATAGACAAATTGGACAGATTTGCATTAAGAAACCACAACATAATATTATACATAAAACGGAAATGGTCACGTTTTTTTGATTTTTTCCATAATTTAGAAATGTAACGTGGAATCTATTTGGCAGCATTTGCTATCTACATAAAAATCAAATTAGTTCAAACCGAGAAAACTTAAAAAACTTAAAAAATTACACCACATATAAAACTGAACCTAAATAGCATTGCTAAAAGGAGAAGTTCATGTGAATAATCTTCAGAATGTTGCAAAACATTATTTGCGCTGGGCTCAGAAAGACCCCACACAAAATCTAAGGATTAAGGGTTACGGGACGAATGATCATAGGAAGAGACGCGTCCGGAAACACGAATTAATCATTGCAGCAAAAAGCTACAGTGCCATTAGCGGCTGCTTGTTTCCACCTCACCGTATGCTTTTCTCACCGAGAATAATATTTGTTCAAATTAATTTCTCGTTTCATCTCATTTTGTTTTTGGTATTGCCTTTGATCTCGCCGTACAGATCCGTCCTCGCTAAGTTTTCCACAATCACCGTTGTGGTTAGTTTGAAATTTTTTTACACTCGCAATTACCGCATCTCAGTAAACCTTCATTAGTCACGATATTGCTACGGCGCAAAGCTACCACCGTTATGCTAGCCTCGCAGAGCGATTGAATCCCGTCATCTTCAATAACCATTACATTTGTTATCATTATTTACGGATTAATAGCGGATGCACAATACGAGTTTTAAAGTTAATTAACCACACGAGTGAAATTCTGTTATCTGAAATGCCGATATCGTTTGAAATAACAAGGGTCTTCACAGATCAATCATATATTTCAATAGGTAGGTCATGATATTTCTCACAGTATTCATTTAACACGCACATTACAATGTGTTCATCATTAGTTACATAGGTAAGATAACATGCATTTCTTCATATCCGAATCCAGAATTCAAGAATTTCAGCTCATTTTACCATTAATTATGCAAATGTTTGTCAACTATCGCAAGGATGCAATCAACTGATTCGCGTTGTTTCACGATACGGGTTTTGAAGATTCTCGGAGTGCTATATGACTCGGATTCGGATTGCAATAAATTAACATGTTTAATGAAAAATAATTATCTGCGAATATGAATTGGTGTTCCGAATTTTAAATTTTACACCTGTTTATTATGTTTAGTTTTCTTTGTAATGTGAAACCAATGAACGCTCAAAATAACGGCCGAATTGTTGGTTTATAATTAACAGTAAACATTACATTTTCCAAAATACAACAACATACTTTATCAATAATAAATGGGTTAGAATTCACGGGTCCTAGACTTTGGGTTTCGAAGGTAGCTAATTTTTGAAATTAGCTACATAATTGGGTTGAATTCAACTATTGTATCGTGGATAATTTTAGCGGTCAACTCTTCTGTTCGGTACTTTTACGCGATACATCCGATAAATACCAGTCGAATACCGAAGCAGTACCTTAACAAACGCGAAACTGGCAGCGCGCGATCTTCTTTTCTTCTTCTCTCTTTACGTACATTTCTAGAAAATCATACTACACCACCACACATATAGACATCACTGGAATACCTGTAAGTCGATAGCTTAAAGCTTCTTCTGAGCTTGAGATTGGCGCCTTGGCTTGATTGATTGATTTTCGTGTTTCCGGGCGCGTCAACTGCTTTGGTCATTAGTCCCGTTAGTGTAGTGCATGTTTTTCTCGGGAGATGGCGGTGATCTTCCCCGCTGGATGGCGAGATCCGGCGCCGACCTACCGTCGGCTAGTGGGTTTCCCCAACCAGGACTTCCCACCAGCGGGAGCACGCCCCAGCCGGGACAAGCTCTAAGCTCCCGACCGGTCTCCCGGAATATGTGGTAGTGTAGTGCATGTTAGTGTGTGTGTGTGTAAGGGGGATAGGACAAGGAAGAGGAAGGAAAGATCGCGCGCGGTCCGTGGCCCGTTTGGTAGGGTACTGCTCCGGCATTCGCCTGGTGTTGATCGGAGAAACCACGGAAAACTACCGATCAGAGCAGCCGGCCGCTAGAATTCTCCTCCAGACAGCGACTGAATTCGACCTAGCTGAAGAGCGAGTGTCGAAAATCCTGCCGCCGTCAGAACTCGAACCTAGGACCTCCCGGCCATAGGCGCTGCAGTTACTTCAGTTGATGCGCTGAGCTACCGCTCCCGATGGTGCCTTGGTGGAAGTTATATTTGGAGCCAGCTCGGGTGGTGCCCCGTTGGGGATATGTCTAAGCCCGAGAGTAGGTCGGCGCTGAATCTCACCTTTCACAGGGGGACGAACACTACCATACTTTGGGATGTAATGTGTATTACAAGTACGGTGCTAATAAACGAAAAGGTTGACGACCCGGGAGAACCAATCAATCGACAGAAATATTTTATTTAAATGAAGTTGCAACGTATTATCATCAGATACAATTGCCGAGTAAGATATTGTAAATACCTTCCACATGTGTCACTGCAAAAACATTCCCGAATTCAGGGAAAAAGAAATGTAGCAGAGTCTAGGAAAGGACATTTGGAGAAAAATATTCTCTAAATTAACTACACATCTCCTCCAAATTGTCCCATAAGAAATATCTGAAAATTTTAGCTACTGGACCCGAACTTTTTCTTTTTGTTCAGGATATTTTCTACAATAAATATGATTTGTAGGAATAAATGCGTATTTCAAATAATATAAGGTAAAACACTCATAAATTATTATAATTTTATACGACTCGCCTGCCCGTTATATTATACTGATGAAGCAAGTAGTATATGTTATGAGAACTCAGTTCCGGTGTGCAGTCAGAATAATAATGGTAAAAACTAATATGTTGACACAAGTCATTCTCATGTGGTCAATTGGTTAATAATAACTAATTCTAATGCGTGTTCTATTAATATGGTCACGTTGTTGTGGAGCATCGTACATTAAAACAATTTTACATGTTAATCTCTTTGTAAATTCCTTAGTCGAATAGAAATTTGAAGTTCAAAATTCAGAGAAATTCGAAGAGTTAGAAATTCATTGTGAACGTAGTTAAATAATATTCTAACACGCTCTCGAAAAGGAAGTATGGTGAAGGAATGTAGAATAACTTGTGAAGATTTGGAATATATATGAAAATATTTTTGACGAATTAGAAACATAAAATAGCAATCTTCTTGACCAGTTTTACATTTTTTCGGTGTCGAAATGAGCCCAATTACTTGAAAACGTATTCCTTAATATAAATATCCTCCTCCTAATTCTGGTAGATGGAAAACTGTATACGTTTTTGCATATTTTATATTTATTTATTCCAATTAAGGAGACTAAAGAAAGAGAAAAATTGTGTTCATTATTTCTAAATGACCTGTTCGGAAACGTAAGGCAGGACTAAGTGCAAAAGCAAATTGGAAAAAATAATTGGTCTAGAGAACTGCCACTCTATGAGCGCGTTTTGGAGGTAATTGGAGAGTTCTAAAAAAGACGCATGCCCCCGACTCAGAAGCAAAATTCAGTTGCAGCAGAACGTAGTATTAGTTACGTCACTGTTTATGTGCCCAATAGAACGGGGGTGATAAGGTTCAAGAGCGATAAGGTGCAGCGGTGTTAGGATAAGAGGTCGATAAACATGGTGCCGCACAAGGCGACAACGATGTGTGTGGGGGAGGTCGAACACGCTGTTCAAGAGAGCACTCACCAGACACCGCAGCTTCGTAGAGAATATCCTGAATGCAAGATATGTTCAAACGCAGTTCAAAGAGCGTTAAATTTGGCAGGCAATGAATTCAGTGATAGGATTAAATAATTCCACCAATAAATGCGGATATATTCTTAAAGAATTACGAGAGAAACGAAATCAAAATCAGAATCGGGTTCATTGTAAAATTGGAGAATGCTGGCAGTTGAGGTAGAACCTTGCCTTCCCCTACTAATCTTTACTTCCCTACTTAAAATATTGTTGTGTGTTTAGTAAGTAAAATGATGTTTTTTTGAATCGCACTAGATCTGAAGATGGGAATGCAGTAACTCCCAAAACGTTTGAAGGCTGACAAAAATGAGTTTAATGTTAATTTTTACATGATATGAAATAAATAAATATTAAAACTTCTGCTATCTAAAATTTTAAAGGGACCAGTTCTTTCGAGAAAAGTAAACAGCGTCTGTTATAAAACTGAATCTAATACCTTAGTGAATAATTAATTTTATTGTTTATATATTTAGAGACATAATAAGTAAACCAGAGTTTTTGTTACAAAAGAAATTTGTAAAACTGTTCTGAAAATTCTCTTTTAAAATTTGTGAGTAGAGCACAGTTCTTTATTTAAAATTTACATTATAGAACTGGACTTAACAGAACCTTTCTAAATAGGGTTTCTGAAAACTCATGTCCACATTTGATTGAATAACAAGTACCGGCGGAATAAGTACACCTCATTTTCAAAATATTATTTTTTGTCTTTCACAAACGTATGTAAAATATTGAAAATATGGAAACGTATTATTTAAAACAATGCTAACATATTTGTATTCATCCCTAAAGGAATGGAACCCCATCAAAAGTATCAGTGATGATATAATGAACACTTCCTAATGAAATGCGAAATAAATGGTATTCAATACTCGCACAGTTTCTGGAAACCTTGGATCAAGAGCGATGAAAAGATGAAATAAAGGAAAAAAAGAGTCCAACACAATAGTAAACAACTACTCAAAAATGCGAGAAATGTATAATATTACAAATATGATATTAAACTTGTAAGTTACTAACGATAATATAATATTGTTTACGCTTATAGCTCAATCAAAACACCTGCGATAAATAATAATAATAATAATAATAATAATAATAATAATAATAATAATAATAATAATAATAATAATAATAATAATAATGTAATAATGGAACACTGAAAAGGGACCATTTCTTTGTATCGAATGTCAGCTGTTCCCACCAACCTCAGAAAATTTCCTCAGACGTTCAGCATAAACTAAACGTTTATAGGCTTTTGGGCAAAATGGTGAAAACTGAGATCATTAATGAAGTCAAAATTTTACCCGTATTCTTTTCTGTGAGTTTTTGAATTTAAATAAGAACTCAATAGAAATAAAATTTCGTGGTCTAAAGAAAATCACCAGTCTTTTCCGCTCCGTAATGCGTATTTTGAAAACAATATTCGTGGTCGCATATCAATGTTAATGCACAATTTTAGGTCCGTTTTCCACAGAGCTCCTTAATAATTGAGGCCATAATGACGTAAGAATAACGTTTTCTAACAACAACACTACTAAATACTAACTAAATAACTACTACTAAATATGCCAACATTAACTGCAAATTGTTCTCACTCGCGACTAAAGGAGGAAATTATTAGGTAACTTCATTTGTGTAACTGCCAGTAGGAACAAAATAGTACTTTATTGGAACCCTGTCATGCCAATTAATAGTAGCCTATAACAATGAGTTGTAAGCACAGAAGTCGATACATTTAAAGCGAACTTAACTAATTTTTCCAATCGTGCTGAGTTAATCGTATATCTATTTTTAAATCCAGCAAAGTTAAAAAAATATTAATAGAAACTATTCGATAAAATACAGCATATTTAGTTTACATAGTGTCGTAAAACTATTAATAATCAAGTAAATATATGAGAACTATGAAGTGAAATAAAGAAATGTTGAAACAGAAAATATCTATAACCGTAAATAAAGTAATAGAAACCGTAGTCATTTTACATGCTTGCCGACGTTTCGTGAATTTATTTCCAATTCTGATATTATGCATGTAAATCCCAGAGGATGGAAATAAATTTTCCTAAACGTCAGAAAACCAGTAATTAGTCAAAATTACATTGATCAATGAACTTCATTGATCATTGACCATATGAAGCAACTATTTCTGTTACAACGACTTGCAATGCAATTAACGCGCCTTTACATGGCAGTTTGTTTTTGCCAGTTATCGCACGAGCGTGTCGCGTTAACTGGCTAGAAACTACACATCACTGACGAGGCTGTTATCCGGCAATCAGCAAAGAACATGATTTTATAGAAGAACATAAAGTGATGATATTTTTTGTAAATTTAAGGTCGCATTAACTACGAGATCATTAGCGACCACTAACAATTTAACGTTAGGGGTATCTGTATACGGAATGAAGTGCAATGATCATGACGAGGGATGAAAGAAGAAACTCAAATACAACCATGCCTGAGACGGGACGCGAACCCGCGATCCTTCTGCCCGATTGCCTTACCATTCTAGGCCACCCGGATAGGCTTAGTTTTTTGATTGATTGATTTTTTCGTGTATCCGGGCGCGTCAACTGCTTCGGTCATTAGTCCCGCTAGTGTAGTGCATGTTTTTTCTCTGGAGATGGCGGTGATTTACCCCTCGCTGGATGGCGAGATCCGGCACCAACCTAGTCGGCTAGTGGGGTTCCCCCTAACCAGGTGTTTCCCACCAGCGGGGCACCGCCCCAGCCGGGACAAGCTCTAAACTCCCGACCGGTCTCCCGGAATATGTGGTAGTGTTTTGCGTGTTCGTGTAAGTGAGTGTGTAAGTGGAGAGGATAGGACAAGGAAGGGGACGGACAGATCGCGCGCGGTCCGTGGCCCGTTTGGTAGGGTACTGCTCCGGCATTCGCCTGGTGTTGATCGGAGAAACCACGGAAAACTACCGATCAGAGCAGCCGGCCGCTAGATTTCTCCTCCAAACAGCGACTGAATTCGACCTAGCTGAAATTCTGCCGCCGTCAGGACTCGAACCTAGGACCTCCCGGTCAGAGGCGCTGCAGTGGCATCAGTTGATGCGCTGAGCTACCGCTCCCGGTCGGATGGGCTTAGGATCTGCATTTTGGACCGCAGTGTAATAAACTCGAATGCGCTGGGAACAGGGGTAGGGAACAAGACGCAGGTGTGGCCAGCGAGGCACGCGTTCCTACGTGGCCCAAGCCGGAGAGAGCGGAGCGCACGCGGATTCTTCGTGGGCAATCGCTCCGTGGGCGCGCGGCCGCCAGGGCTAGGTCAAGCCGATTCGATCGATGGGCGGCCGCCCAGGGGGATGCGGTCGCGCGTTGGCGCCGAGGCGTATCGCGGCGCGGCGCGGCGCGGCGCGGCGCGGCGCGGCACGGCGCGGCGTGGCGTGGCGTGGCGTGGCGTGGCGTGGAGTGGCGTAGCGTGGCGTGGCGTCGTGGAGGTGTGGAAATGTGGACGCCCCCACCCGAGTGCGGCCGCCCAGGGGGATGCGGTCGCGCGTTGGCGCCGAAGTGCGGCGCGGAGCGGAGCGGCGTGGCGTGGCGTGGCGTGGCGTGGCGTGGCGTGGCGTGAAGGTGTGGAAATGTGAACGCCCCCACCCGAGTGCGGCCGTCGAGGAGGATGCGATCATGTGCTGGCGCCGAAGTGTGGCGCGGGGCGGTATGGCGTGGCGTGGCGTGGCGTGGCGTGGCGTGGCGTCGTGGAGGTGTGGCGGTGTGGAAATGTGGACGCTCCCACCCGAGTGCGGCCGTCCAGGAGGATGCGATCGCGCGTTGGCGCCGAAGTGTGGCGCGGGGCGGCATGGCGTGGCGTGGCGTGGCGTGGCGTCATAGAGGTGTGGAGGTGTGGAAATGCGGACGCCCCCACCCGAGTACAAGTTCGCGGCCGTATCCCTGATGTCGTCACGCTGCCGCTTCCCTCGTCGCTCCCCCCCTCCACCCTTTCTGCTTGCCACCGCACCCCATCCGCAGCGGCTTTTCCCCTCCCCGCCCTTATTCCACGCCTCTCCCCGACAATTACCGTACCCGCGCGCCCCATCCATCTCTCCGCACTCGTCAGGTCGCCGTACCCGCTCGCCACTTCTCGTCCTGCTTTCGTTCTCCCCGCTCCATTCCACTCCCCGTCGCCCCGCACTCCTTCTCCTCCGCTTCCCGCTCCTTCACTTCTCGATTCTCCGCTCCCTGCTTCTCTCCGCTTCCCCGCTTCCCTACACTCCCCACTCTACTCTGCTCTCCGTTCCTCTTCGCTCCCCACTTCCCTCCACTCCCCGCTTCTTTCCACTCCCTGCTTCTGTCTGTTCCCCACTTCTCTCCGCCTTCCACTTCTCTCCGCTCGCCGCTTCTCTCCGCTCCCAGCTTCCCTCCGTTCCCCGCTTCCCTTCACTTCCCGCATCTCTTCGTACCCCGCTTCTCTCCACTCCCCAATTATCTCCACTCTCCGCTTCCCACTTTTCTGCTCCTCGCCATTGCCCCGAAAGCCGCTTCCCCTGCACCATCACTTTGCACTCCTCAGCTCCCCGTACTCGCTCTCACCCCCCGTTCTGCCATCATTCTCCCCGCTACATTCCACTTCCGGCCTGCCCCTAGCTCCTCCGCTCCCCATTTTCCCAATCTCCACTCGTTCGCTCCTCCAATGCCCGCTCCTCGCTCCCACTCATCGCCCCCGTTGCAGCCCGCTCCCCATCCTCGCCTCCCGCGACCTCGTTCTCAACTTCCCGCCATCGCAAAGCGGAGTGAGAGGAGCAGGCGGTGGCAGGCGGGGAGCGAGATGGAGGAGGGCACCGGCGGGCTGTGACGATGGGGACCAACGTTCCCCAGCAGCTGATACACAATCGGTTTCTGATTGGACGCGTCCTCGTCCGTGGAGGGCGGTGGCCGGGGCGGGCGACGGTGACGGTGAGGGCGCGGGACGGGCTCTGGCTTGGGAGCAGGGTGACAGCCGTCTATTTGTGGACCAGGGCTTCTTCGCAATGGCAAGCGGCAGGACGAATGTGCTTCATTGCGCAGGATTTTTAGGCCATTGAAAATTGCGAGAACTGCGAGTATTTCAAACTGAATCTGGCCAAAATAATAATATTCTCCGCTCACCGTAAACATGACTATCCGCTGCGAAAGGAAAATTCATATATTGTGACTGGTTTTGCGAATGTGTTACCCAACTGTCAGAAGGTTTCTGGGTATTAGTGAAGGAGAGGAAATATGTTTTGCTCTTGATTGGTAAAGTATGAACGTTACATTTCGCATTAGAGGAAAAATAAAATGATTATTATGATAACGTGATTCAATTAGTAGTACATGCGCATATCTGTATTATTAGTCATCGCTAAGCAATATTATAACTGTATGTGAACTTGCAAAACCGTAAAATTACAAAAACAATTTCATTTTTTTCACGTTTGGATTCAAAGACAGGTTCCTGGTTTTAACACTTCAATCACTTTATCCTCCCCCAACAGAGCTAAAAGCAAGCTTCCAGACGCTTTAAAATCAAAGTTATATATTTGTATTTGCAACTTTCAAAAGTTCAGATTTGTTCATTGACTTTGATCTTTTCATTTTCGTTTTCATTTATCTTGATTATTTCAAGAGCACTTTTTCATCATGGGAAAAAATCTTTTATCATCAATACTGTAGTTTCCCAACGTTATATTTTCGCAATTTTCGAAATTACAGATTAAAAAAATGAGACCTCATTTTTATTAGCGTACTCAGCTCAATTCCACAAACAAAAAAAAACATTTTTTTCAAAAGGCCGTTTTTGAGAAAATACCTTTTTTAAAATTACTCGTATTTCACCCAGGATTACACTTCTTATACTTTCAAAAAATTGTACCTGACTTTATTTAAATGTTTTTTTAAAAAAATTTATTTCTGAAAAATACATAACTTCAATATCGTGGTTGTAGAAATCGGCAAAACAATTTTGAAATTTTGCAATTTTCGAAACTTGTGAAAAAGTGAAAAAAAAGTGAAAATTAAACAAGCTCTATTTTTTAAACAAAAACGCGAGAATAAAAACCAAAAAAGTTAAGCCATTTTTTTTAAACATTTTGAAAATTTTGAGGTTTGATGTAAAGTAGCCCCCCAAATCAAAATATCTGTTTCAAATTCTCAGCATCTCGAGTTCGACCAGATCGATCGGAGTATGCTAGTTTCGAGGAAATTGTCAACACAAGCGCCTCAACAGTTTACACAGACAGATGTTTTGCCATTAACCAATTTTTCAGTATCAAGGCCACACAAAATGTGGGTTCTCACTACATGACGTATTAGAGGAAGTGATTTACTACATACACAAGCAAGATTTGTCGACGTTTTCGGTAACAGGGAGACACTAAACGAGTTTTTCAATAAATAATTGCCACTCTTAGCTGAATCATTGCAATACTTCCATTTTGCTACAAAAGTAGTTAGGCGGGAAAGTAAAAATATTAATAACCTGTATCATATGTGGAATTTTTATGCGACTTTTAGCATTGGGAGTTTTATTATCAGCGTTGTACGTATTATTTAATTCATAGATATGGATATTTCCATGGATTTCCCCGAATTTTCAGAATTCCAGAAAATTCTCTTTAAATTTTAACAAGTTTCATATTTTTTTGCGAGTGGAACATGAAATTTGAACATTTTTTATTTAATCTGAAGACATTTTTTGTAATTATATTATTTTAAAAGTGTCATCAAGGGTTACGTTAGCAGAACGCAATGAAATAAAATGAATGTAAAAGATAATTACGCACTGCATTTATGAAATTAGAACTGAACCGGGGAGTGTGTAAAAAAGGAAGCCAGAAAATGGTGGGATTCTCTTTCTGCGATCACATCTCTTTACTTACTATTTCATTGCATTTCAATAATGGATCCAATAATTAATTCAATGAATTCAATTTTGTATTCTATTTCCGCTAAAAATGACAATGTGACTGATTATCAGAAGCACATTTAAAAGGAAAAATTTAGATGGGTTCTCTTCATGGAGAGAACCATTCCATCAACAAATCAGTGACTCAATTAAAACGATATGTTGTTAAAACTCACCAAAAATTGCTTGCGATACAGAGATGAAAACAACTCAGCGATTGAATAATATTTGCCTGAATATGGGCAGTAGTAATATTTGTATTACAAATTTCGGATCATGATCATTTAATGACAGATCGAGGCCAAACACATGCGCAGTGCATTTTATTACTCTCGTCAGATTTTCAAGAATATCATATATTATGAACTCTGGGTACGCTAGTGTGTAGTTATGAGGCCGGAACTGTAACTTCATAGAGCGCTGCTAGGAAAAATGCCAAAGTTGGCAGATTTTCAACCAAGACTAAATAACTAGGCCTTCTCCGTGGCTTCCTTATGTCAAATGATTGTCAAAAATGACTTACTTAAAGGCGGGAATATTTTCAGCAAACGCCGTTGACTATAACTATAACACTCGACGTAATAATCATATTCATCAGGTGACCGTATCAACAGCACACTACAAAAAATTTACCTACAATACACGTACATTATTTTACAACACTTTTCCAGTTGACTTTAAACGATTAAATTCGGTACAACATTTAAGTCCAAAGTAAAATCGTTTTTGCGGTATCACGGTTTTTATACAGTTAGAGACTATACCGAGCATCAAAAGGAAAATGACATGAATTTTTACAGTGATATTTAATGTACTATTTACCAATTTGACTACATAATTCTAAACAATTGTCTCGTATTGGCCTAATATAGTAATAAATGGCGCAATGCTAACTACCCGGATGGATTCCACAATGATCCGTACATAGTATTTCTTACAGCTTATTCCAGAAGCTATGGCCAGTAAAATGACATCACTTGCTAGGACGCGCAATTTCAATTTTGTAACTACATAGAGGATTGCCTTGTATGATCGAATTTTTGTTCACTTTTTTTGTGGAAGAGCATGTCGTACGTATTATTTAGCTACTCTTTCATCGAAAGTGGAATAAATAAATCATTTTAGGTGTTTAATGAAAACGTTTGAGCAACAAATGTATGGAGAGGTCTGGTGACGCCTCTAGCATTAATTATCTAGCGTTGCTTTAACTTCCCCGTGAAATATAGCCAAATTTTGAATTTTTTGTCAAAAAGGCCTCCAAAGATTTCTTTAAATTTTCTCCAAGTATCTACTAAAAGATGGTTAAGAAGTGATTCTAACCTGATTTACGGCAAACTCTGTATTGCTGATAGTTGCAAAAAAGTAACATTTCACAACTATAAAATTCAAGAGAGAGAGATTTGCCTTTAAACAGAATCTGTTGTAAAACATTTTTTGTTTATAAAGATCATGTACAATTTTTTGAAAAAACAAATAGTTTTCAAGGAAGTTGATCTTAAAATTAATGTAATTTATAAAAAAACTTCTCAAAAACCGCTTCAAATTGTTTCTCCAATGTTTTTTTCACGGATAGAACCAGGAACATTTGTTGAAGGAAGAATAAAGAAGCAAAACAATGAAGCAGGCCTCATTTTTGTTGAACTCTGAATATTCGAAAATTGCAAATTTAGAAATAATGCGAGATAATACATGGTGTTGCGGCATTGCTAGTTTCGTTCGCAGATGCGGAAGATGCACCCACATAAGCGGCCAATATCGGTATCTTTCGTTCGCGGTCATGGCAATGTTAGGTACAAGATATTTCGATTCGATTTCGGTCCCGGAGCGTCGCCGAGAACGTATGGAATTGAGTGTCTTTGTCAGCTTTACCCACACGTCACACACATTCTTTATTACAAAAATTAAGCAAATAGCTTTTCATAGTCAACACATTCTTTTGTGAATAAAACGTAATGCTACGCGTATTATTCTTCTATCTAATATGACGCGACGCGAGCAATATTTGATTTGTTTAAAATTTCACTTATTGGAATCTTGAGACACAAATAAGTATGTTGAGTAATAAGTGTATAATATGACGATTATGGCCAATATTGTACTCCCCCATATGCCACGAACAATTTTTAAGTTACTATTTATTCACTTTTTGATGTTAAATACACAGAACGTTGCAAATTAAAATTATTATCGTGTAACTGTGAAAAAATGGATCCGCAAAAGCACTCATGGAAATTGAAAAGATCTTCCACTTGATTGGTTTATCGCCACAATTTAACGAGTACTCATAATTAGAAATGTTATTATGTTTGTATAACAAAACAAACATATCAGCCATTCCGTTATTAAAACATATTTAACTGCATATCACATAATTTTAATTGGTTTTGTGTATTCGGTCTCATCCCTGGCTATTTATTAGTTTCTCTGCTTCGCGCACTTCTCAGAACTTGTAAAACGTATTAACATGTTTCACACACCGTAAATTAGCTGTTAATTATATCTCTGGAAAATGTCGGCCAGCGTGAATACCCGTCGCGGCTAGTAATTCCTCTTTCCAGGAACCAAGACCACACAGACATAACGGCAGTCGTGCTCAGTGGTTGATGCATACCTGTGGTTGGGTGCACAGAGCGATAGTTCAAACTGACCTAAAATGCCATAGCATGTTATTTGCCAGATTTGTAATTGTAACTAGATTAATTTTCACTGGAATCCAAAGTAGTTTCTAGCAATACGAGACGACTGACGCGTTTCATACTTTTATTTCCAACCACACAGGCAAATATTTGGCAATCATAATTGAAATATTTCTGGGTTTCTATTTCTCGCCTTACTATTAGGTACCTATTAAAGGCAAAGTAAGTAATGTAATTCCGATGAAAATCGGCACTTTTTCGATAGAAAACTCTTATAGTAGGCCTCAGTTACATAAAAGAGAACAAATCTTGTTTCTATGTAGTAAAATCAAACGTTATGTCGTCAGAATTCAAGTTTTGTGAGTTCTTGATACCGAACAAAATGATTGATGGCAAAACGTGTCTGTCTGTGGACCGTTCAGACGATTTTGTCCCAAACTGATATTTCTGATGGAAATGAGCGATCTCTAGGCCCTGTGATTTGGAAAAGGATTTTTTTTTTAGGTATACTTGCCAAGCCTCAAGATTTTCAAAATTAACTCAAAATGGTTTTTCAAAACATAGCACCCAGATTGCTCAAGAACAACAAAAAATACTCTCATGTATCTCTGCAAAAATTAATTATTTAACAAAAAACAGAGTCCCAGAGTAGAGTAAATACTGATACACATTACTACAGTTCATTACAAACCACAAACAACAAAAAAATGTGCATAAACTAACACGTGCGTAGCAAATATTTAAGTGCTGGCGGCCTCTTCCTTAGAGTATTACTGTCGCAAGCTGGCGTCAGCTGTGTATTAGGCGGTGACGTACTGTGTACAAGAATTCAGTCAGTATGTACAGTGTGAAAATAGGAGGAATAACACAATGAAATATTTCCTTTCTTCAGCGTAAATCGAAATTTTAATCTTGCGTCTTTTGCGCTTTGATTTTGCGATTGATATCTAACAAAACCATATGCACTTGTCAAAACGCCAGACTCTGCATAGTTCATTCAATTTTTGCGCATTTGAAACTGCTAATGTACATAATATAAAATTTAGTGTCTCGTTGTAAATAATAAAAATATGAGCGAAACGAAAACTTAAATTAACATTTATTAAATGGATGTGCTTCCGTTATCAAAATTCTAAAATACAAGCAATATTGTTTTCCGACAATTAACGTCACTGCATACCTGTTCAGCCCGTTAACAGTAAAAATAACTATATATTGTCGGAACCAAAATATTAAGTAGGTATGCACGAAGACCACGTACACACGAGTACCAAACTCTTTGATATCTACACTAATCGTTTTCAAAGTTGTGCGTGAAACCATTTCGGTTGGACACCGTTATATACCGGAAAGAGGGGGCCGCGGCTTGTATGGGCGGTCAGAGTATTGAAGATGAGCAAACAAAATTACTTTCATTTTATACTGCACTTAAAAATAATTATTTTTCCTGACTAAATATGATAAAAATATGACCGGTAAATTATGACAAGTAAAATAGCATAAAATTTAAAGAATATTAAAATTATAAATTAGGTTTGGATACCAAAAAATGTAACTATATATTTTGTACCTTGGGCTTTTATCCAGCAGACTGCTGGTTACGCTGTACATCCAGATAAGACGCATATTCGACCATACACTAGACACTAACACACTTGCGGGCTCCACTGATCTGGGATCAGCGGAATGCGAGGCCCTCCGCGACAACACATACATAAGAAACAAGGGAAAAACAGGCATGTCCGAGACGGGACTCGAACCCGCCACGCTTCGGACCGAAGTGTTGAATCGGTACACGCTCTTAAGCAACTTCACCATCCGGGTCGGCAATTATAGTATATTTGTGTCATAAAAGATTCCAATAGTATTCAAAGTAGTAGTAGTAGTAGAAAATGAAACCTATCTACGTTTATGTTTCATTCATGAAATTTTATATGGTTATTATTTTAACAACATTAATATATCAAAAATATTTCCTTATGACTTTTAGAAAAACACTAACATAAAATATTTCTATTCAAAATACAAGGTACACTTCGTATCATTACTTCACAAAATAGCATGAACAATAATAAAATTATCAACACAAGACGTCTGCGACATCCATACTGCTTTGATGATTATCTCGGGAATCCTTATTTTTGAACTAAAGTTATAAATATCTGATTGCTAAATGTACAATTATTAGTATTAATAATCTTTTGTTTAAAAATTTGCTTTCTAACACACATTCTTGAAACAATACTTTATTGATATATTCGTTTCGTTTTCACATTTTCATTTAATTTTTTTAAAAATTATTAATACAATTTATTTATTTATTTAAAATGGGAGTCCGAAGCCTTCGGGATTTATAATCTGCCTTGTGCAGTGTCATTCAGCAAGTTGCTGCAACTTCTACTAAGCTACTACTGCTAGTAATATTAATACAATGCCACGAGAGGAGCAAACATTCCTCATCAGTACTTCAAGACAGACATTTTTTTCTAATTTACAATTTAAATATCAGAATGTAAGATATTTATTCGTACCGGTATACACGGTACAGTTTTCCTGCAGATTCTCATACATTTTTTGTACATAAACTTCAAGAATCCAAACTGAAGTTTAAAAGTCAAAGTCACGCATACACGGTCTGTACGTTTTCTGCATGAACTCTGTATGAATCGCCACAAGACGTCGCTAGGGGGTCTACTGGGAAACAACTGAATTGCGCCTTCCGAGTTCTTTCAGTGACGGTATTTCTGTGCATGCGTTCTGGATGTGATCGTTTTTAAGTATTAATTACCCATGAGCATAGAGATGAAAAATAGGAAGGCGGGAATAGGGAAAGCTGAAGCTTATCGCGATATCACTCAACACAATCGCACCATGATACACCTAACCACAAAATGAAAATGGCCAATTATCGTCCCGTCAAGAAAAACAAATTTGTTAGTGAACGATTCTACCGCTAGAGGCGTTTGAGTCAAACTGTAAGCTTTTCGGAATGAAACATTACGAATATACTCAAAACTTTTCATGAAGAAATCATGTAGTCTGAACTGCAAGTTTTCTATACGTCTAATATGCTCGAAAACTGTACCGTGTATGCCGGCCTTTATAAGTTTAATGTAAGATTGACGATAAAACACCGGTCATATAAATATATTTAGGTTATGTGGCGCTTAGCTTATATTTATTTGTATTGCGATGAGGTATTTCAGTCACTTGCGCCAAATTCCATAATGTTTGTCAGTCAAAATACCAATGTTATGAGAAGTGATACAGTTGACACGTTCTTATAGAAGTCTAGTATAATAAAAATTCATTCTCTACACGTCGTTTATTTGAACAACAAATAACACAACCATGTTACAACACCAATGTTAGTAGATTTACTGCATGTAAAAGATCCTCAAGCCTAAATGAAGCCTCTGAGCAAAATTGAGATCTGCCTGTTTCATCGCCCAAGATAATACCTCCTTTCTCCGCTAGGTGGTGAAAGGAGCGTAACGAAATTTGCGTGGTTAGACGAAAGAGCGGGCCTGATGGCCCGAGTCTCGCCACGTAAAATAAGGCATTAACTAACTAATTAACTAACACAAATCTGCAATGAATTTTAACAATCCAAAGTAATTTTTTACGATGTTCACTGGGTAAAGTTATGAAATACGCATAACTCTAACTTACTAATGTTATTATTACAGAATTAATAATATTATTTCAGAATTTACTTCGTTTCATTTTAACAATTATTTTGCTTAGAGTTAACTACTAAAACAGATAAAGGATCAGAATGAAACTTAAACGATAACGATGAAAAATATCTCGTTTTAACGGACGCCTCATATTAAAAATTGTGACTATAGTAGACGAGTAATTATTAAAAATAAACATATGGTTCACAAATACACAATGTCATTTAATAATATAGAAATTATTCTTACAATCTTCGTGCTCACACATCATGCAACAAATTGCCTTCACAGAACTTCTACAACTCTTCATTTGACCTATTGAATCGGCAATGCATAACGCGAGTCACATGCCCACGGAACATTCCAATCAACGAAGCTCATTACATATTTCCTCTTCAAATAAATGAAGAGAAACAAGTTTCATCGATTGGCATCTGACACTTGAAACACGAGACAAACAATGTTTTCTACCAATGGATTCCTATCTCATGCCTGGATAATTTCAGGTCTGATTCGTATTTGCACTCATAAATCCATTCAGACAAATCATTTCATTATATTTTGATTACGTATTTACTATATCTTATAGGTAATATTTTTTGCATTATTGGAGCTCTTTCATAACTTTTGTATTTTGTAGTGATTAGCAATCGCAGTCTTCCCAAGAGGTAATTAATAAATACCATGTGGGGACAATTCGAATTTTTACTTTAATGACATACAGTGCTAGGAAGCAAATAAATACATTTTTAAGCAATCCATCATTTCCAACATTTTGGAAGTAATCCATGTCCAGTAATCCAGAATCCATCTATTGAATATGTGTTTTCAATGTCGATCCACAGCGTTTTGCTTTGTGTCCTATTGTAACATTTAGAAGAGATTAATACCAATATTACGCCTCGATAAAACTGTCAAATGGTAAATATTATATATTATAAAACATAATAATAAAATTATATTTGTTCAAAGAATTGTCTCATCGATCGGGTATCGAAACTCGGACTTTAGTTTACACCCTGTTGCTTTGGGAGTAACTGAGATAATTTACTGAGCGTAACATGCAAACATTTAGAAATGTCCGTAACACATTTCCGATGTAATTGCCTCTCCAATAAGGTATCTGGATGGTGGTAATTGAATACTAATATTAAAACCACTTTTACTTTTATAGTAATGCTGTGGCAGAAAGTTGCGATTTTTTGAAAAATGACTTGTTGGTCTCTGATATCGAAAAAGCGGATAAATTATGTTCTTACTAGCGTATTGATGTGCCAGAACATCTTGCATGTTAAACACCACCCTCTTTCATAGTCGTCTTTTCCATATTAAGAGGGAAAGTTGTTAAGGAAATGTGTTTATTTGTTTAAACCAGTGCTGTTTTCTTCAGGTCAACAAGTCGTTTGTCAACGGCCAAGGAAATAAAAAAAACATTTTTCCCTTTGGATGTATTTACATTTTTTCATTTATCCCGTCTTCCGTGCAATCGCCGTCATATATATACTACGCAATCGGCGTCATAAATCGGCACCAGCGCGTCCATGCAACGCCGACCGTGTGCGAGCGCACCTCAGGCCGTTGGCGAATGCCAACAGCGTCTTCAGGACGGATCAGGAAGCGGCAGCACATGCGCACGACGTCCCCCTACTCAAAGACAAAGCGTGTCAAGGCGGGGGATCTCGATTCAACGGACTGCTGGAGAACGAGCGTCCGTGATTGTGATATTCTCCGTTGCGCGTTGCAGCCTTTAATGATACTCTTGAAATCAGGGCTATTTTTTATAAGGATAGTGAAAAAGTGGAGCAATAGTTTTAAATAATTGCTTTCCTTGCATTTCGTATGAAAAAAGAAACAAAAAAAACTGATAATGGGCGATCATGCCCTAACCTGATAATATTTCAGAATTTAATTTTGAAAACGAGGACCGAAGAATGAGAAAAGGATCGAGCATGTCTTTTTAAATACCTTAAATGGTATTATTCCAATCTTTGCAATAGAAAATACAACATCCTCATTGTTGTTATTTTGCGACTATCTCTTTATCATTCTTCCAATATTATAATTTAAAATAAATCAGTATTTTGTTTATATAATATAATTGAATTTTGTTCCAAATATCAAGGTAGCAGTACAGGGAATCATTTAAGTTTTAGTGAATCTTTATCAAAATTAAGGTATGATGTTAATAAGAAATCTATGTCACTGCTAAATGTGACGTGCAAAAAATCATTGGCACTACGACGGAATCTGGCAACGAGAGTGAAAAACGAAATGGAAACGTCGTGTAGCTCAATGACATCTACGATTGAGGTCTCTAATCGGAATTTACGAAAGATAAAAACGAAAGCAACCTATCAGAACAACCGACCTAAAAATTCTCATCTAGGCTGTAGCTCCTTTTAATCCACTGTAATCTCTCCAAAAATATGCCGACATGCAGCCAGAAGCGACTCGAAAAAAAAAGTTCCTGAAGCACGTAACTGACGTCACCCACGACAGTTCCCTAGATGCTAATGATGACGATCGTTCAAATTTAATCCAATAATCTTATTACATCCAAATCGTATTACACGCAACGATGAAGCTCCGGGAATCAAAAACGGCTTTTGATCCTTTTCTAATAGATCTCCAAATCCTCGCCCGAGATTCACGGAAATGCAACTAGTGGCCTGCACCTTGTCTGAGTCTTGAAGCAGCTTTTGTGCCGGAGTGGGTTGGGGGTAAAGGGGGATGCAGTTGGCGGACATAGCCAACACCAGAGAGAGGTTAATGAGTACGGCCGTGACTTGGTGAGAGCATGCGGGGGAGAGGCGAAGGGCAGGTGAAGGGTGAAGGCAGATGAGGACGAGTGAGAGCGAGGGAAGGCGGGCGACGGCTGCCAAAGTTTGGTGACAACGGGTGAGAGTAGAGGAGGAGAGAGAGCGAGGGTGGTTGTGGGTGGTGAGGGTGGGGTGAGAGTGGGTGAGGGTGGGGGGAGGTTGGGTGAGTGTGGGTGAAAGTGGGTGAGGATGAAAAAGTGGGATGGAGTTGCATGACGGCGGATGCGGATTGGTGAGGGCGGATGAGAGGAAAGAATGGCTGTGGACGGACGCGGGTAAGAGCGGGTGGGAGCGGTTGGGCGTTAGCAGACGGGCGCAGGTGGGCGCGGGTGGTTGCGAGAGGCCACCCACCGAGGGCGCGAGCGAGCGCGGGCCAGCGTGGCGTCGACCTCTACTTGGCGTGCGACGCACGTTGCTCTCGGTAAGGCGGTTCTGCAGCGCGGGGGAGGGCGGGGCGCAGCGGCCCCGACAGGCCCTGGGGCCCCAAGGTCCGCTCGGGAGCGGACGCCACGACTCAGCGCCCGCTCACTCTCCACCCCCATCCCCCATCCCCGCCGGCCACTCCCCCACCCGTCACTCCGCGCCCTCGGCTCCCCAATCCTCGTCACTCCCAGCCGCTTCGTGCGCTATTGTCCCCCCTCCAAAAAATTCAGTGCTGAAGTTTCAGTATTTGGCATTTCCGGGCACGTCGCCAGTTACTATTATCATTAGTGGTATGTGTAGTGTATGTTAATTGATTACCGACTCTCGGCGCGTCAACTGTTAAGGTCATTAGTCCCGTAAGCGTAGTGCATTTTCCTCTGGAGGTGTAGTGCATGTGCGTATGTGTGTGTGACTGTGTAAGGGGTGAGGAGAAGACAAGTGTGAGGAAGGAAAGATCGCGCCCGGTGTTGAGTCCGTTTGTTAAGGTACTACTCTGGCATTCGCCTAGAATTGATGGGAGAAACCACGGAAAACTATCGATCTCAAAAGTTGGCTGTAAGAATTTACTGAATGTCCTTGTGGAATAAACTGAAACAAAGGTGATTCGAAACATGTCAGTGTTTTTTATTGCTTTAATTAGTGATCCGGTCGCGTGAGTGGCTTTGTCCAGTAAGTCCCCGTTAGTCCCGTAAGTGTAATGCACGTTTTTTCCTTGGGAATTGGTTGTGATCTTCCCCCGATGGATGGTGCGACTGGCCGTCGACGAGCGGTCAGGATAGACCGCTTACTTGCATACGCGGTACGAAGAAGAGGAAAGAAAGACCGCGCGCGGTCTGCAGCCTGTTTGTTGAGGTACTGTTCCTGCATTCGCGAAGGAACCACTGCAAACTACCGATCAGACCATCCGGCCGCTAGAATTCTTCTCCTGTAAGCGACTGAATTCAACCCGTCTATGTAGCTAGTGTTGCAAATCCTACCGCCATCGGGACTCGAACCTAGGGCTGCCCGGTGAGAGGCACTGCAGTGCCATCAGTTGATGCCCCGAGTCACAAAAAAATATGAGTGTGAGTTGCCTTGCGTTACTCCTGCCAGTCCAATTACAGCGACGTTCTTCTACCTGCGCAACGCGTCCCTTCCGCCGCCTCTTCGTCGCTCCCGCCGTCACTTTGACAGCGGCGTCGCGACGTGCTTCTGGCGCGCCCCACGTAATGCCCGTCCGCCGCCATCAATACTCCCCGAGCAGACCCCGGCGGCGGCGCGGCACGGGAGACTTTCGCGACCGCGACAGCCCGCGCGTCCCAGACCCGCACCGTCACCCTCGTTCGCTTCGCTCGACCAGGACGAGGGCGAAAACGAGAACGGAGATGGGGTGGAGGTGGAGGTGGCGGTGTAGGCGAAGGAAGAGGTGAGGGCGGGGCCGGGGCGAGGGTGAGGGTGAGGGTCATGACTGGAATGGGCGAGTTCTCTCGCGTCCGCCGTCACATGCGCGCCGCGAGAAGATTGTCGATTCTTCTCGCGGAGGTGGGAGGAGGGGCTGTAGGGAAGGCGGAGGCGGCGGAAAGGCGAGAGCTGCGGATACCGGGGAAGTGGGAGGGAGGGGCGGTGGTGGGGATGGCGGGAAGGCAGAGAGATGGCTTGGCGGGGACTGGAAAGAGGCAGGGGCGACGAGAAGGCGTGGCTGCATTGTCGGTTCTCATGATTGGGGTGGCGGTATTGGGGGAGGCGGCGGAGGTGTGAGGGGTCAATGTAAGCCTTGGCGGTGGTGGTGGAAGGGGCGTGGGCGGAGGTGGAGAAGGACGCGAAGGCGATGGCAAGGGCGGGGCGGGGAGGAGAGGGGCGGGGCGAGGGCGGGTCGAAGGCGATGGCGATGGTTGGGGCAAGAGCCTTGCTACTCGCGATGGCAGCGGCGGAGGCGGGGGCTTTCTCCTCTTGCAACGCGTCCTGAGAAAAACAGGCGTAGTGACAGGGGTGAATCCGCTGACAGGGGGGAGAGGAAAAAGGAATATGCGGGTAAATGAATGCTGCTTGAAGGTAGAACGACCAAGGATAGCCGCATAAGCGGGGAATGTTGGCGAAGATGTGAACGTCGGATTGTGCAATGCTTAATGATAATGCTTGTGAAGTACGCATCGAGAATTGCGACACATTTGAAAAAATGGCAATTGGGTGCGAGGAAGCGATAGAAAATCCACAGTGATGCAGGGATAACTGTTCCAGGGGCGGTAAGACGGGATTTGTTCTGTAATGGAAGATATGAAGAATGGTTAGGAATTTATTCGTGGTATGGTAGGTGGATAATAAAACAGTCACAAATTGACGACCGAGCAATCACTATTTGGCAAACGTTGATTTATGGTTCTTGATGATGGTGTTTATTCTTTTATTTTCCTTTAGTGTATTTGGATTTCAGTGATCTTGAGTTTTCTATTTTTTCTAACCTAGAAAAGTATAATATCCATAATAGGTGGATATAAACTCGGGCGGCGTCGCAAGCGGAATTCGTTTACTAAGCTCCGTGAAGTCATGGAGGTTAACCGTATTCGAGAACACGCGGATTCCTGCTTGAGTGACCGTCTAGGAATTCCGGAATCTAACGGTGCCGAGCTCCTGGCCGAAGGGATGAAAGGCACTGACTGCGACGTGACAAGACTTGACAATGAAAATAACGGAAGATTACTTCAATACAGACGCTCAACGCCCATAAAAACGGATTCTGAGACGCGTTGCGTTAACACATACGCCCCAAATTTATAAAAACTGATGAACTGAATTTATAATATACTGATGATCTTAAATCAGCGCTCTTCAGTGACTTTATGACTATTGAATAGCTCTTCAATGACTTTAAGGCTAACAGAAGTGAAAATTCAATAACCGAGACTCGTTGAAAATTGATATACAAGAATCACGCACATTTGGTCGTCAAAATGAGTTCCGATTTTTAAGGAATATTTTTTTTATTGTAAAAGATTGCTGGTGAGATAATTTTCTTCGTATACCCCAAAATCATTCCATCGTTTACCTCAATCCTAAACAAACGTAACGTCCGCGAATAGACCGCACGAAAAAATATGAAATACTACATATTTAAGTCGTCGTCACAGCCATTTCAGGCAGGAGAACGACCTGGATATTTGCCACCTCACTGCCCCCGTCTCATCTCCTCTCCCACCTCACTACTACCTGTCTTCGACCACGCCCGACCGAAGTTTGTTGAACTCCTCGTCGTTACCGTCAGTGACACGGGTAGATTCAGATTTTGCTGCTGCAGCGTGCAGCATTACTGTTTAATTCGAAAGCTTTAACAGCCAAATATTCCATCTAAGTACAAGGTTGCACTACCATCAAGGCATACGCTCCTTTTAAACCTACACTCTCTCCTCACAGAAGTCCCATCGGGAACTGAAGTTCAGCTGGGGTGGAGCGGGAGTTGGACTTTCTCTTCAAAGGTAAAGCTGCTCTTGCCACGTTGCCCGATGCTGATTTACAGAACGATCTAATACATGAAGCATGTTACTAAAGGATTATTCTAGCGGCCGGATGTTCTGATCTGTAGTTTTACGTGGATTCTCTGATCAATGTAAGGAGATCGCGAGCCACGGAGCGCGTGAACTTCCCTTCTTCACCCTTGTACTCTCCCCTCTCCTTATACTCTCAGACACACACACACATACACACACTTACAAGCACGCTATGTCTAATTGTAGGAGACACATTGGGAGCTTTTAGCTTGTGTTGGCTGGAGTCAGCTCGCTAGGGGAGGATGAAAATACCTGGAGGGAAAAACCCTGCAAGATGACTTCTAATATTGTACCAGATCTCACTTTGGAATGGAAAAGGAACACCGCCACCTCCTGGGATATAGGAAGCACAACATTTTCAGAACTAATGACCATGGTAGTTTACAAGCCTGAAAACACACTAAATAATCAAACATTCTATTATGCACTAACCCAGCCCCATTGGAGTGGAGGGATAGAGCGACTTTATTCGTTGTCGGCGCGCAATTGTTGCAGATTACCGGATGGGGAGCACTGGAACCGTGCAACCCTCGAGTAGATGAAGTTCTAGCCTCAGAGGATATAACGGCAGTCAATCCCGCTGCTTCCTGCGATAAGCACCACAACCATCACTGGTGTTGTATCCCTTGCCTGTGCGGGTGATTGCACCAGATAAGGAAACAAATGCTACGCAGACACCGGGAAAGTGGAAAGTTCCCTCGGCCGCACGCTTTTTGAGCAGTCAGAACAATTTATGAAGAAAATGGGATTACATGGAAACTGTGCTGACAATCAAGACCTGAAAACTTAAGATCTATGAGTAAGAAAGAGGAATTTTTTAACAATATAATATAAGGTTTTTTGTTGAGGGCATTTTATTTAAACCAGAAGCATGGAAAGTTATAACCCGATGGCGTGTCTTCATAATAATAAAATTTTGGTATTTATAAAGGTAAAATTTTAATAGTATCCACAAATTATCTCCTTTTTTGTAATTACGTTATAGTTACTTCAAAACTTTAATAATTCGTAATATAATTAATTATTCACAGTAAAATAGTATCGCAGTTTTTATTGAGGTCCACATAATTCTACATTGTGCATGGTATTTTCTTTCCTTTTATTAAAGGATGGGTTAACGAATATAATGATGGCATTGTGAATGTTTGCTTCATATTTGGTTATGTAGTTTGTTACGAAAATACCTGGTTACATTTTTTCGTGTATTATAGTTTGTGACGTATTGACAGAAACATACATAAAAGTAACTAGACATAATACGTTCTTAACATAACTGAGCCTCCACTAAGATAATAAAATTAAAGATGGAACAGATCCATTGCACTGGGGTGAACAAATTGGGGGAAGAGAAGGGGGAGAAGGGAAGAAAGGAGAATTATTGCGCACTCCAGCTTGAGAATGTGAACCACCGTACTTTTGTGGCGATGACACGCACTTACACCTGCCATATTATGTACTAATCGATAACAACGGAGTACTTACAAAGAGGGTACTTTATCGTGGAAATAAATCCATTTCCGTTCTCGTTGCCCCACAAAATATGTGATAATTATAATTCGAATTTTGAAATTTCCTTTTGACGTTGCAGCATATTATTCTTCATAAATATTATTTTAGCGATCTGAAACCGCAAAATCGATAGAACACGGAAATGTATCCTGCTACCTACGATAAGCTTCCAGAACATGACGCACCGTTGTTTGACCTTGAAATGCGTAGTGATGAGTGGAGTGCTTTTCGGAGGCGCCACCGCCGCTCGCGCAGGCGCGAAGCCGCTCCAACCGCACACTCACCGCAGCCGGGTGGGAAGGCTGCGGTCGACCGCTGGCCACGTGGGGAGTCCGCGCGGTCAGCCAGGCGTCGGACGAAAATGGGGCAGGGACAGACGGTGCACGTAGGAGTGGTAGCGAGACCGGCGGCAAGGGGCCGGCGAGAACGCAGGGTGAGAACACGAAAGCGCAAGAGACTGATATAAGGACTAACGAGCGAACGGAACAAGTAGCAGAAGAGCGAGGAGGAAGCGGGCTGCGAAGCGGGCTGCGAAGTGGGGTGCGGAGTGGGCTGCGAAGTGGAGTGCAAAGCGGAGTGCGGAACGGGGTGCGGAACGGGGTACGGAACAGGGTGCGGAACGGGGTGCGGAACGGAATGCGAAGCGGAGTGGGAAGCGAGGCGCGATGCGAGGTGCCAAGCGGAGTGGAAGCGGGATGCGAAGCGGGGTGCGAAGCGGGGTGCGAAGCGGGGTGCGAAGCGGGGTGCGAAGCGGGGTGCGAAGCGGGGTGCGAAGCGGGGTGCGAAGCGGGGTGCGAAGCTGGTTGCAAAGCGGGAATGGAAGCAGAGACGGGAATGGAAGATGGAATGGAAGCGGGACGAAGACGAAAATAGAAGATGGTTGAAATTGGAAGCGGAAGTGTGTGTAAGAGATAGAGAGGCGAAAACATGTCAAAGTGTTGGACAAGGGAATAAAAGTTGGAAAGAAGATGGTATTGCAGCGGCGAAGTAGAAACGCAGGCGGAAGGATTGGGAGCGAATGGGCTGGAGCGGCAGCGTTCGCGGAAGGGGGTAGCGGAGAAGCCGCGAGCGCGGACGAGGGTAAGGGCGCAAGGAGGCGGATGTCGCCACGAATGGGGCTTCGCACGGGCGTTATAGGCTAAGGATTCCCACCCTCTTTCTGTCATTGACCCCTTTTAAAAGAATAGTTTGCTCCATCGACTGCATTGCATTTTTTGTGGATAATATAGAGCAAACTAAGTGTTCTTTGCATAAATAATGACACAGAGAACTTAAGATACATTATGAAAAGAACATCAACAGAAATTTTCGAAAACATTAGAATTGTTTTATTATTTTTATGTACAATTATAATTTTTAATTTTCCAAATATAGACGTGTCCTCAGAAAACAAATCATAGCTTCTAACTGCAAAATTTCTATTTTCAGTCATAAGAATATTTAATTGCAAAAGAGGAGCAAACTTGTACTTCATTATTCTGTAAAAATATAAGACAAAAAATATTAAATATCATAAAACAAGTAATTATCAATTTTTAAAATGGTTTTTGAATCATTGGTATTTTGATTATACCGCATAATCCCCAGTGCACGTTTGGCTCTCGGTCCCACATGATCCCTTGATGATCGTTGACCTTTTTTATAATAACATCGAACCCTAATGCGTCGATATCGTCCCCGTTTGCAACCCTTGTTCTAGACCAGGGTTGTCCAACTGACTGTCCGCGGTGCCATTTATTCTAGCCCGCAAACGGTTACACAGGCACACGGAATAAAAAAATGTCAGAGCCAAAGACTTAACACGTGTTTCTCCATGTATATCGACGCAATGAATCCGAATGTAAAGCCAGAACTGCGCCATCGCCCTCCAGTTCTTCGCGTTAAAAAAAACGAAAGGTAGTAGCGCAATTCTAGCTTCTGGCAAAATACATAGAAAAACATGTGTCGAGTGTTGGGTCTGACAACTTTTGGCTTCTGCAGAATATAATGCTACAAGGCACAAAGATAGTATTCACATGTGTTTCTCGCGATTTAATAAAACGTCGAGGGTGGTGGCGCATTTTTGGCTTCGAATTCGGATTCAGCGCGTCTACATACCTAGAAAAACATGTGTCAAATTTTTGTGTCTGACAAAAACCCCCGAAAATAATAATATAATTTTACGTTGGTTTTTCTTGATTTTAAAAAGCCGAGGCTGGTGGCGCAATTCTGTCTTCAGGTTCGGATTCAGCGCGTCGACATACATAGAGAAACATGTGTCAAGTATTTGGGTCTGACACTTTTTTTATTTTTTGTGCCTGAGTTAGTCAAAAATGAAAGCCTCTTACATCCATGTGGGGGTCAACACCCCGTTAATGTAAAATTAGTTTAAGTTTAGATTTAAGGATTTTTCTAGTAAATTCATAAATTCAAATCATTCCCAATGTCTTTCACTGCCTAATATCACGCATGGTTCTAATCCTCCTCTCGTTTCAGAGCAACCGAGCAAACAGCCGATATCCACAATACGGGGAAATCAGGTCAGTAGATCCCCCGAGTAATGAAAATATGGCCCGCAACCATATAAACAGTTTAAGTTGTTGCTCTTGAGACCCCTCACAGGGGGGATCACGATGGCGTAGGTCGCCGTGATCTCTGGCGGAGTGTCGTACACGACCAGCCGGACCCTGGGTCACGCGGCGCCGCTCACGTCGTTAGCCTGAAGGTGAAGGCAGCGAGAAGGCTATGCTAAGCTCCTGGTAGACGGGTTCGCCCGGCTAACCACCAGTTGGGAATTTGGCGCGTCGCCCTTTGGGAAGGATTGGGCGAAGGATGCTTTTCGAAGTACTCCTGATCCCACTTTAAAGTACGGCGGGAAATCCAGAAACCACCCGTCAGATTGCTCAGGTTCCGGCGTTACCCACGTCGGTAGCTGGCGGTAAGCATTGGGAAGACGGGATGGGGGCTCCAAGCCACCTGGACCTTATTTCAGGTGGACCTCAGTTAATCTGCGTTCCGGCTAGATCCGGCCATCAGCCCGTCGGCGTGCTTGCGCGGCGGGGGGGTGGGGTGAGAATAAAAGCCAAAACGGCTAAGGTGCCCAACTCGGGGACTTGCCCCTCTGATGAAGCAAGTACATGTGGTGTGGTAGATCACGTGGGGTTCGTCCTTTCCAGTTGGACACCCCTGTTCGAGACCAACGGGGCCGGTGGCGCTGACGGGCGCACGGCGGGTTGCCGCGTGCCCCCGGCGCCGCCGCCTCAGTAGCAACCGCAACCTCAGTGGCAGCCCTGGGCTCGGGCACCTCGCTCCACTGCCACCGCCACCGCCTGTTTGTGGCACGGGCGTCAGCGTGGGGTTTTGTCTCGGTGCTCTGGATAGACACCTCATCTCATCCGCTATTTAGGGCCTACATCAGCGTACGTTGTAAGGCGACGTGTGTAACGTGGAAACGCAGTGTTTCCCTTCAGTATTTTTCAAAATTAATGTGATATTCAAGTTTTTTTGTGAAAGAGACATCATGTAAAGTATAAGCAGATATCATTGAAACCAATAGATGCATTTTTGCCTGAAGGAGAAGCACAACTTTTATTACTTCTGAGTTGTGATACGAGTGATCTCTAAATAAAAACCAGTCGTACTTGTCGTGATAGCAGTGGCCTGTTTGCCTGCAAACAAATGAGGTATTATTTCGACATTGCTTAAAATACAGCAATTATTTCAGCATTTATTTTAAACATGCTTGGTTTATCAAAAACAATAGCTGAATTTAATTTACAAATCAATAAATCTCTACATTTATTTTTTTCTGCTCATGCTTATTATTTAAGATTCGTTGCCACTGAGACGTTAATAAGATATTACGGAATTGTAAACAAAATTACATATTGGTTTTTGATAATTCGTGCTTTATTAACAATTAATAAAATACTGTATTTATTCAACGTCAAAATAGAACCTTACCGATCACGAGCACAATACTTTCGAATTATAGGATGTGCATTGTGAATGTGAAACAAAAATACACACCTGTCCTAGTGCATCCAACACATTCGTTAATAGATCTTTCGTTTACACAGTATCAATTGAATATCACATTATTATTCGAGAAAAAAATTGAAAAGTCCGTTTTAACACCCGTCACCATACAACATGTGCAAAGCAATGATCGGCAGATGAGAATACCCATTTTTCAAGTGCCTTAGTCTCGCCACTGGCTCATAGCCCCCACTGCCACCCCTGACATCTTCTGTCCTTTGCAATAGCCCTTATCTCCACTTAAGGCCGCTCCACAATGGCCCGCGAACGGGAACAGCAACGCGACGGCGAAGACGGGAATGGGAACGCGAGGTACGTGCGCTTCACGATAAACGCCAACGGGAAGAGGAACAGCGCCATGAATCTGTAGCGGCCAAAAGAGAACTTCAAGAAACAGTTGCCCAAACCAAAGCACTTCTAGCCACGCTACTCTATTCACTCTTTGCCTTGCCATCTGTATGTTTGCGTCTGCTCCTTTGAGTAACGAATACTTTAACGCAAAATTAGAAAACAAATCATAAGAACGAATAAAAACAAAAACTACTACGAAATTATGAAAAGAAAGAAAAATTAACTAAAATTTAACCAACAAACGAACAACTTCAATGTACTTTAACAAAACAATTTTTGGCGGGAATTTTAATTGTAAGTATTAATATGAATAGAGAAACAATTATGCTGTACGAACTAAACGAACTAAAACAGCCTCGCAAATCAACGCTCTAACCTCAATATCACACTCCACTCACAATTCCGTTCCAGACCAGTTCCGCGCGCAGGTCGCGCGCTCGATCTGCTGGAAACCTCCTCCATAATTGCTGTATTTTTATTGGTCGAGAGGCTTCCCGTTCATGAGCCATGGTGACCATCTTTCCCATGCCCGATCCCGTGAAGCTTCGCGTTCCCGTCGTGTTGTGAACTTTCTTTCCGTTCCCGTTCGCATTGCCGTTCCCATTAACGGGCTATTGTGGAGTGGCCTTGCGGCTTTATCGTTTGTAGTGATGCTGCTACGTCAATCGCACGTCTTCCAGACTCGAAGCTACAACCTCTGTGTTGACGAAACATCCGCTCCGTGCAGGGTCCCAATATATCCAACAGGATCCTGTACGAATGAAATAACCGATACCTTTGAATAATCGGCACACTTGTAAACGTAATCTTCCGCGGTTTGAGTCCGTGTCTTCTCGGCTGTCCGGGTGACGCCGCGTCATTGGCTGAGAGGCCGTCGTTTCGCCTGTCATGTCGCAGGCTTCCTCAGGGCGGTGGACTGCCTCATGTAGCAGGTTTCCTCAGGAAGGTGACAGGCGAAACATCGGCCTCTCAGCCAACGACGCGGCGTCATCCGAACAGCCACAAAGACAAGTGGCTCAGTTAAACATTTTGTTAAAACTTAGGACTTTTTGGCGGCATTTCGGAACAAATTTAAGAATTAAATGTTGCAAAAACCTGTAGAATACAAATTACAAATTCTAAATTTCTTAGACTGGAAATTGTGCTCAACAGGTATGCTCAACCATTTTTCTTTATATTAGATATTGGAGGGAGGAATTGTTTTCTGAAAAGAAATGTCATTTTGTAAATTTTCCGAGATATTTCGTAGTAATTCTCAAAGAACAATTATCTACTTGTTCTGATAATACTAATTCTCATCATTATACAACTAATTTGATGCTTTTTTTCTAAAAATTCAAAGTAAGTTTAAAAAAAATACCAACACTCGACAATCAACATCTAAATTAGGAGCACTTGAACCCAAAAACAACAATTATATATTAAGAATTCTATTTTGGAGAGTGAAAATTTATTACAGTGTGTATCATGTTTGGCTTGTTCTCTGGCGTTTATAGGCCAGACAAAATGGAAAACAAATCAATGAATGAATGAACATGAAAATAATATTAGAGGGATGGACAAGCAATTGAATTCTATCTCATGGAATTGATGTTCCATAATTTTGATTTTTAACATGCTTTGATCTTTGACCAGGGACCCGGGAAATCCTATCTTATAATTGAAATCCATAGAGTAAGATCCTCCAAAGAGTAAGTGTATATGTTAAATCCAACGTATTCATTAACGCATAAGATATCCATTCAAGTACTTAATTATTTTCTCATCGCTCATAAAATCTCAAAAATGAATAATGAATACAATAAATAATGTTAATTTACCTTTTCATGCAACAAATTCTCCAATCATTTTCTAAACGCCTTCTTTCCCGTTCTCCAGTTTCCCCTCTTCCTCCTTTCTCACAATCTATTTTAAACCTCCTCTCTAGCGGTCTATTTTCTGGCCTCATTCCACTACGGGCATTACCTTTACTTGAGTATTTGTAATAGAAGATATTTACTACTTACAATGAAATAGTTTTGATTTTGACTGCAAATGTAAAAATTTATTCATGTTAATTCGCAATATCTTGTACTTGATTTTACGACTACATTCTCATAATTAATATATAACTGTATACGACACAGCTGAGGTTCTGCGAAGAGGAAGCAAGAAAAATCAGTATTTTCGTATGCCTTTTCAAAACAGTCTATTTTTGTTACCCAATGACCTCGTTTCCTGTACTCACCACCGCAGCATTTTTTATACTGGCTTTTAATTCGTAGTATTTTTGTATAATACGCGCGCGATTTATTGAGTCTCGGAATACCTATCCCCACTTCTTTGCCATCATTAGATGAATTAACAATAAATGATAGCAACGAACGTTGTAGAGAAAATATAACTAGAAATGTTTTCTACCGTGTAATATACACTATTTTCAACCAAAAACAAATTAAAAATTCGATATAAAGTTCTTTTTAACACAATAACCACACTCCCTACTTCTCGTGCAAAGAGCGAAGCGAGATCTCAAGAAAACGTGCACGGATAATAGCATGAAATGTAGATGTCAATTTCGAAAGGTTTTATTTAGAAGGAATTTTATATTTTGATACATAAAATTCTCCTCCTTTTCGGACAATATCTAAGCTTTCAACTCGGTATCGCAGTCTTTCAGCCGCAAACATTCATAAACATTATTTCATCGGCTTCCTTTGTGAGGTTTTCTTCTCTGGACATGATAGAACATAATGGCATGAATCGAAATGAATATTCACAAATTAAGTATTACTGTTTGTTCTTCCATAGATGGAAGTTACAGCAACATAACGTATGATATTACGACAATATTAAGAAGAAATAAAATTATATTTTTTCGACATTCACTGGAGGGAACTGATTGAGTACGGTAATGTTGTAAGATATCTAAGCAGAGGACCTTAAGTGACGATTGGCGAGAATGCGAAAACAAACCTCGTGCGTTTCCATCAGAGGTATAAATCGAGAATATCAATTTGCCAAACGTCCTCTAATACTTCACATTTTCAACACCCCATTAAGTCAAATTCTACTGTCTCTAAACACCTCTATCTCCCTCCCTGACGGTGTCACTCTCTGCCCGAGAAACCTGGTTGTAGAGATCTCCCTTTTCCTTTCTCCCTCCTTCATCCGGCCGTTCTGAGCTTACCTCGGTCCTCTCGTCGGCATCCCCCCCTCCCTCCCCCTTCCACCGAAAGCCCACTCGCCATCGCCGGGACAAAGAGCGGCGGCGCCTTGCGGTGGGATTGAGACCAGCCGTGCACGAGCGACGCCTCTTAAAGGTGCAGCCCTACAATCGACCCGCGACTTTCGCCAGCCGCACGACTTAAACGCCAACGTGCTCTCCAAGGCCATCCCTCGTACTACGGAGAGGGGTATTTAGTGATTCCTGGCGCATCAACTATCATGGTCATTACTCTGATGAATGTAATAACGCCGGAGGTGACGATGTTCCTTACTCGATGGGATGTGACATGCGACGAAGATCTACACATTGGGTTGTGGAATTTCCCCCTCCATGTATTTCCACCAGTGGAGCACTGCGGAGGTAAGGAGGGCGGAGGAAGGTTGATTGATTAATTTGAGGTTTCCGGGCCCGTCAAATACTATGAATAGTTGTTCCGTGAAGTGAAGGTTTGATCCCGGCAGCTGGCGGTGTTCCTTCCACCCAGGGAGGGTTCCGCCACAGCCGGGTAAGCTCCAAGCTCCCGATTGGTCTCTCGACATCTTTGCTATGTAGTGCGTGTAAGTGCAAGTATGTGTAAGGGGAGGAAAGATAAGATGTTGATCGGACTAGGAAGAAAAAAGGAAATATTGTGCGCGGTTCGTGGACCATGTAAAGGGTAGTAGTCAGGCGTTCGTCTGTCTTTGGTTGGAAACATCACAAGAACTAATGATCAGAGCAGCCGGCCGCTACAATTCGTCTGTAGACTTGCGTCGGGTCGCCCTAATGTCGGCAATCCACCACTGTCAGGTCAGGAACTCTCCGACCTTTAGAGACACTGCAGCAGCAACGGATGACGTCACTCAATTATCACTGCCGGTTTTACAATCTAGATGTTCACTGTAGAAAACAGCGGAGGCAATGATGCTTGATTCTCGGTGCGAAGTGTGGAATCTCCGGGCACGCGCGTCTTCGAGGCCATGCAACGTGCAAACGCTACCCTGACGGCCTATGCGTGTGATGCAGTTGTGCTTGAAGAGCATCAACTGTTATCGCTACCGAACGCGTGGCGACATCACGCAGAACAACAGTGAGAAAGTTACGCGGCGACAAGTCATTGTAATGAAACCAATATATAGGGTGTACCATGCTTGGTTTGTTCCTTGACGTTTATAGGCCAGACCAAACCTAAAAGAAAACAATGAATGAATGAACATGAAAATAATATTAGAGAGATGGACAAGCTACCAATCAAAGGATTCAGAAAAGCGCAATGGGGAGTATTCTCTCTGCATAGAAACAGTGCTCTTGGGGTCTCATGGGGCTTCCGCCCCCTCCCAGATGTCAATGATACGTATTAAACTAAATGGTGCTAAAATAGCACGTACTCTCTCGCCCGTATTTTCACGCAAAAATTACGCGAAAAGTACACAAATTTTACAAAAATTGTACACGACCTTAATTCAAAATCTCTCTTTAACCCAGGAGTGCTCGCAATAGATCTGTGAGATCAAAGCCACAGCAATTTTACGTTCCTGAACCATTGCAATGCATAAGTTAGATGTGATATTTCATGTATTCCTTCATTGTACTTTTATGAGAACGCTTGGACTTCTATTTTTAGCCTTTCGTTGAATCATTTCCCGTGCGCATGTTGAAAGTTGATCGCTGCGCTGAGCGATATCTGCCGAGTCGTGTCTACGACAAATTTATTCAGAAAATACAATCTCTCGTATCTAGGATCGATTGTCACAATTTTTTCGCAGGAAACAAAAGATGTACAGTAGATGTCTGTAGTCAAATGAAAAAAATGCAAACCTTGCAAAACGGAAAAAAGACAAAGATTTATCTAGATATTTTTGTGAAAAATGTAAAATAAATGTTTGTTTGGAGTGTGCCAAAAACATTTTTGGAAATTATATTTAATATTATTTAATAAGGTAATAAGATGTTAAATCATTTTTGCGTGTACTTTGACAAGTTTTCCCTTTCTTACCACTAGTATTCAGACAAGGTTTTGACGGTGTGGGATTCATTAACAAATGCATTGGGGTACATGTACAAACCAAATAAAATATATTTTTCAGTAAATAGAGTTTGAGATCATTGACATTCACAAAACGTTGCAGCTATATCTGAGAGATGCATTGCGAACACTGGCGTGAGTCTACCTATTGCGGGAGTTAAGGAACAGATTTCATTAAGGGTAAAAATCTCTATCTTTAATATTTTAGATGTAGGAAGCCGATGAAAAATTTTTCGAAAAATCAAGGTTTTCAACGAATATGAGATTCACACCGTTCTCTTAAACGTCCTTCAGACGTTAAAAAAATAATGAAAAAGGAAGTAAATGTTTTGAAAATTTGGAAAATGTCCCAGGGACTTCATGTAAAATACCCCCTAAATTAAAATTTCGGTTTCAAATTCAAGGGATCGTGACATCAGCCAGATCAATTAGGGAACATAAATTTTGGAGAAAATCGGCTGAAAGGTTTAGCCGCTGACGTTGTTCACAGACGAACAGACAGACAGAAGGACAGATGTGTTGCCGTCAATCAATGTTTCTCTATCAAGGGCGCAAAAAAAAACGGATTCTGGTTACACAACGTGTTAGAGAATTTGTTTTTTAATTTAGCAGCTGGGTTTATCCACTTTTTCGTTACCAGGGCCGAGTTTTTCTGCCGACAATTCGCCAGTTTTTCGAGCAACATTAAATAACTTTCTCTCTATTCCATAGATAGATAGAAAGTAAAAGTATTGATTTTACTAATTTTCTATGCTAAGGACAGTCATTCAATATATCAATTACTTCCGATATAAATATTCACTATATGACAATAAATAGAAAATATATTTTATATTTAGCATAAATGAAAAATGCTTTGTAAAGAAACATCAAGTCAGCTGCACACTATATCTGCAGCCCCTTGAGAAAAATCCTGGGTGCCCCTCTGCACCCACATATATGCAAATCAACATAGACACAACGTATGTCTGTGGATGATTGTTTAGATGTGCACTCTAATATGTCAATGAGTAACTATCACAATGTATGAATGAGACAGGCGGGAAATTTCTTTCATGCCAGATTAAAACCAAACTAGAGAAGAAGTAATCATGGGTACTGACTTTTCGCCCACCCGGTATATCAACTAGCTTGGAAACGCACCGAAGGTAGGAACATGCCCCACGAGGCATTGTTATGCTATGCCCAAGTACTTCCGTGGCTGTGTGGAAGGTACCTTCAAGGAACGCGAATGCGAAAGCTGATACGCTGCCTTCCATTTGCTTTTGTTCCTTCCCACTTACACGAGAGTGCCGTCGTCGTTGGTTGCGCAGTCCTCGTACCTGGCATATATCTGACAGTCCAAAATCACTTTGGACTGTTGGATTTATTTCGTCACTCACAGCATAGTCCTTCACGTTATTCCTTTCAATTTTCTGGAACATGTTTGGAAAACATTTTGTATTTTTCTGCATGGTACTGAAAAAATAAGTTTTACACAATTAATCTTTCGCAGAGGAAACAAATCGCCGGTGCACAAAGAAAATTGAACTTTGAAGTAGTAATCATGAAAATCTACGGTTCTATTTACACTAAGAGGGGGCCGAAGACCATGTGTTTTGCGTTATGGACTCGTCACTTGGTGAAAATCTTGGTGACAATCTTGGTGAAATTATTACTAATAAAAGTACACAATTTTCTGAACATAACTTCTCTCTGAACTCAAAAATTAAGTTTTCTTATATGTGTCGCTTTTCGTGTACACTGATGATACATTTTCAACCGTTACACGTCTTTACTTTATATCTCTGACTATTAACTTTTCATCTTGTAAACTCTTAATTATGTCAGTCCTTTTCTCAGAAAATGAGGTAATCTGACGACACAAAATTCATATGCTTCATGTTGTGCACCATTATACTTGCCTCTTATTGAAGAAAATATTTGAAACATATTTTTTAAATATTTTATAACAATAAATATCTTCCCGTAATATTTTTAACTATAATAAATGTAATGATTTTATTATGTTTCGATTCCTGTGTTATTTTAGAATGGCTCCAGGAAAAATATCAATTTTACAGATATCTGAACAGTAATTTTAATAATTTATTTTAGTGACTTTTCGAATCTTAAAAACGAGAAAGGAATACACGATATGCATGGTTCATTAATTTAAAAATTTACGCAAAAGTTCCCACAACGCTACTGAAAAATTCATCGTAATTGTTCGTGAGCAGAACACGATTTTCACTTAAACGTCTCTAATTGCCATTTGCGTCTATAACGAGGGTTAAGGCTGTTTAGTAGTCTGAAAGTGGAATTGAATCATAAACCTCTGCGAAATGTTCACGCAATCTTCTTTATTGTTCTGGAGACTCGTGGCAAGGCAATTCAGAAGACCCGCGTAAGTTTGGTGGTTACATCTTTACTCAGAAATACTAAGTTGTTAAATGAAACATGATTGGTTGGTTGGTTGTTAGGAATACCGGGCGGGTCAACTGAGGAGATGATTTGTCCCATAAGTGTAGCGCATGTTTTCCATCGTGAGGTGGAGGTGATCTTCTCCCGCTGCATGGCAAGAACCGGTGCCGACCTACCGTCGGATAGCGGGGATTCCCGTTCCCAGGTATCTCTTACCAGCGGGGCACTGCCCTAGCCGGGACAAGCACTCAATTCCCGACCAGTCTCTAGGCATGTGTGTGTCAGTGTAATGCATGTTAGTGTACGGTAAGTGTGTTTAAGGGGATAAGATAGAACAAGGAAGAGGAAGAAAAGATCGTGCGCGGTCCGTGGCCCGTTTGTCAGGGTTCTGCTCCGGCATTCGTCTGGTGTTGTTCGAGGAACCACGGAAAACTACCGATCAGAGCAGCCCGCGTGACGAAAATCTTGCCGCCGTCGGGACTCGAACCTGAGACCTCCAGGTCAGAAGCACCTCTCCCGGTCTAAGTTGTAATGAAGCTTTCTGTTTGGTGATGATAATGGCAACTAAAATGGATGACCGGCACGTAGTCCGTACTGGGGTACCTACATGGTGCACTGGCATGCGCCTTTACGGAGAATTATGACAAACTAAAATGTAACAAAATGGAATTTTCCGCTTTTTCAAAGCCGGATTGCATAAATAAAAAAATATGAGAAGCGCAATGCCATATTTTAAAGACGCTCATTATTTTTTGGCCTTATATTTTTCGTTCTTCCAAGTAGAAATATGAACACGTTACATATTGCCGGAAGTACAATACAAGAATTGTCCATTGTCCCACTATAGTTGCTTCCTTCGTTTCACTCTAACTAGTACTGAGAGCCTCAACGGTAATTAATTTTCAAGTGCAAAAATGGAGTCCGAATACACGTGTTTAAAGCTTTACGTTTCGGCAGATTTTTCAACTATTCTTCGAATCAAATAAAATCGTCACTATGAACATCTTATAATGAATTTTTTCTCAAAACATCTTCAGGGTACTGCAGTTCTTAATGATTACATAGGTTTCCTTCTAAGAAACTCATGTAGCATTTTTTCTTTTCGAAACATGTTCCCTCGTAAATTACATTTTCTATTCCGTTTCTCTGTAATGGTTATACGAGCTCCTGACATCCATTAATATTGCACACTGCTACGACTGAGTTTCCTGGAAAAGTTGCCCAGCAAGTCGAGGTAAACAGAAGGATTACGGAATAACTACGCGTTTCACGAGAGTTCAAGGAAGGACACCGTAGTGTATACTTCCATGCATTTCACAGCCATCATGATATAAACTCATGGCGTAAGTTTTCTGTTTTATCAAATTTATGTTTTTACAAACAAATAATTTGCGCTACTTTAGTTAAAGAAGATTCCCCGCACATAAATTGTGAATTCATAACAGAAATTTCATAATAAATTCCCTTTTCTTTGTGGGAGATACACTGTTACTAATTGCTCATAGGCTTTTGCGTCATTCACGGAACTAGCCTACGGTTACGAGGAACTCATAAACGCTTTCAAAGTAGTTCACGACAGTCGTATGTTGCGTTAAGTTGGAAAATAGAAATGCTTGTTGACGGGAGTTGTACTAGTGCGAGGCCATTGCAATGTCCGGTACTTTTTTCTAGATCCTTTGATATTTAAGTTACAGCAGAACAAAGGAATATTAATTTGTCCTTGTGTGTTTTGAATTGATATAGTATATTTCGGAGTCCTTACATTAACAACCATGGATTGCTTTAGTTTTCCCTCCGCATCAACTCTAGCGCAATGGTGGCATCACCGCAAGTCCCGGAGCACGGATGTAGTTATCTATTCCATTCATAGCGAATTTTCTTCCACTGCAAACAAATCAATTGAAATTGTCCAATTTAACAGTACGCATTTACTCCAAAATACTTTTGAAACATTTACACTTTATATGGCCCTCTATTCCTATGTCACCAATCAAAATTACTGAAGAAAAATGTGTAGACGACCATGTAAGATATCAAAGATTTTTTTGAAATTAAAAGTATTACAATGAATAGCTTCATTTTGATATTGTGAACTGTTTAAGTGGTTGCTCATGTTTGTGGATTTCGAGATGACAGAGTTTTTATTTGACATTCCTACAACTTCATTTTCTTGTTACTAAGAATATCTAGAGAGAAATATCAGACCACAAATTTGATTACTGATAACTTAGTAGAATCATAAGCATAAATTCCTTTGAAGAAAGACACCTATGAAAATAATTCCTTTGAAGAAAGACACCTATGATATAACGTCAGCTAAGTTTGTTTCCAAGTCTCATATACACATACATCAAATACTAACATGTTACAAAACGATGTTGTCGAGACTATAGAACACTTTATGCTGATATTCATTCAGTACATAAATAACACAATGGTCATAAAAACTAACAAAATGTTGCAAGACATTTCACTACATCTTTATCCATAAACACCTCCATGATTATATTCATCCTATCATAAAATATATTATATTAATTAAAAAAGAAAAGTTTTAAATAACATAAGAGTTTAGGTCCCCAGGGCTACCAATCCTGGGATGTTAAAATGGATGATTCAATATAGAAATGCTAATACCCCCAAATAAGTCACGTGCACACCCGAGCAAATATAACTGGGTCTCGGTGGGCACAATGACATGTTTGCGTGCTTCAATGATGACCAATTCGTGAACAAAAATAATTGTTCATTAAAAATTCTATGATTGTTCTCTGATATTACTAACATAAAAAAACTAATCCACTCAATATAATTGACATTCCTCTTTCCACAATCCTCTGATTCCTAAAGGACATGATGTGGGATGGTCCTGGCATCAATATTCATCTCACAATGGACCTGAAGATCACTTTTGCTATGATTTTTATAAAGCAGAGTGAAGCTGAAGGGAAATATAAAATTTTCCATAAATGACTAAATGACTCGAGGACCGTGCCTCCCCCGTCAGGAACGTCTAGATGCTTTCATAAATTCATATGGAGTGTGTATTTAAACGTCTCCGCATGAAATAATTGCGTGTGCGCTTTTCAGTCATTTTCGGGATAGATATTGACACCAGTCAAGCAATACAACCTATCAAGAAATACATCAAAATTACGTATTAGCAATTATTATTATTATTATTATTATTATTATTATTATTATTATTATTATTATTATTATTTTTATTATTCACCAGATGCCATAGCGTATAGCGTAATGAAGTTGATGAGCAACTGAAGTTTCGCGTTTCGAGAACCGTTGATGGTTCCAAGCTCGCCTCTGCCTAGATAAGACTTCTAAAGGTCGGGCAGGCTGCTCTGAGAGTCCCCCGTTTCTTTGGTTTCCTCCGATTAATTCCAGAAGAATGCTGAAGATACTCCACCAATGTATGGCTAATTCTCTACTCATCGAGGGCAATCATTAGACATTCGAAACGGAGAGTTCAGCTGCATGCAACCCCACTAACTGTGTCTTGACGTGGAATAATGAGAAATTCTTGTTAACTGAGAGATTAATAAACTCTATCGCCACATCAATTTTCACAGAATGTCTAAAAATTTTCATGGAGCATCTTACCAAAGAATCAATTTAACTGACACCGTAATGAAAAAAAAACTGATAACTTCGTGAGATCTTCGAAACTGCGACCGAAACATTCAACTTTCAGATGAAATGTTAATTCAGTAATTCAAATGAAAAGTTAATTCAATAATTTAGTTAAAAATTAATGTAACTTACAAAGACAAATTCTGCATCATCAGGAAAATATGACATGCAGTTATTTACCTGATTCTCTGGTTTATTAAGATGGCTTTAAGACAAATACAAAATCGTTGCAATTTCGTGCACCGCGGCCTTTCGTGAAGAAACTCATTTTTTTAAAGAACTAGTTCAACATTCCGTATGTGGCCTCAATGGCACAACTGTCCTCAACATCGACATATAATAAAATCAGATTTGAACGTGATTATTGCCAGGTCTAGATCTAAGAGAACGGCGGAGCGGAACAACACGATTACGCATTGCGGTGTTTTCCAATGTTTTGTATAATCCGATTTGCGTTGAAAGAACTATCGCTAAAGGTTCAGAAAAGTTTTCTAATTAAATTTTTAAAAGATGAAAAAGTTTTGACATAAACAAGATAAGGACAAAACGATATGTGGGTCCACGCCCACACTCTTAATCGCATACGACGAAAACGTTTCTTGGATTTTGAGAACGTATGTTAACCGCGCGAATTCAGGTTCGATTCCTGGTCGGGGCAGATTATAGTGTGAGCTTTCTTTGCGATGACCCAGTATCTGTTGTTGTGTGACGACGAGAAAGCTCATTTCTCGGAATGAGAAGACCAGAATACGTCGTAGGGATGTATATGTGCTAACCACACGTACCCCGTAGGACTTGGCCCCGTCAGCAGCTGTTGTGCCAGTATAGACAGACAGACAGAGCTTGTCTCAAAATCGTTGGGAACTATCTCTGCTTCAATAACTTACTTGCATCCATTTCTAATTATGAATATCTCATTTCATCGACCTCCAAAATATTTATTCACCCTTTATTCGGTTGTATTTCTCCAAACGCGAGAAGTTCTGTTTTATCATACGGAACTAGCCATAAGTATTTTTACGTCCTGGATGCTTCGAGACCTTCCAACATAAAAGCATCCAAGACCATTCTCGAACAAAAGTCACATGCTCAACAAATATTAATAAACAATTTTAATTAACGTTGATTTTATGTAGTAATTGAAATCATTGTGCGAATAATTGTCAAACATTATCACTCTTTGCTAGATATAAATGTGTGAGTTTGTCTTCTGTCAGTATTTTTACGGGAAAATCAATTGTGGTTTTACTGGAAATATACTGTATTGTGTAGCTTCTATAAAAAGAGAAAATACATATAATAAACAAACAATCAATTATCTAATTGGTGGAGATGATTCTAGATATAAATGAAGCGACATCATATTTCCAATGTAGTGAGCGCAGTAATGAGAGAATGTGGTTAACGTTGATAAACGAAGTACACCAGAGGGCGTAACCAAACGTAGCGTTTAATAAAAATCTTTTTTCATTTCAGAACAAAAAAAATATTGCAACAACTGTTTCTTCAACTAAGATAATTAATAAATAATACCATATTTTATATAATTCATTTAAATATATATTATCATTATTTAATTTTAACCATAATTAGTACTTATATGTGAATGGCCATGCTCAATAGCCATATACTCCTCATATCAGAATATTACGTGTCAAATTTTAGAAATTACGTTTCTGTGATTTTTTGGTTATTATGAACAGTGAAAAATAAAAGGTGGTTGTTGCATAATAACAACACATTCCCATCACCTTGAGCAGTCATTGCGCATGCACGCCGCCGCAGATCTACTGTTATGGTGGCGACAGAGAGGTGGATTCTTTATATAAAAATACTACTCTTAACGGAGAATTTGTATTTTTCACACGACAGTTTAATCTATCTTTTGCAATAGGCATCATTGCCTAAAACCATTTTTATAAGAAAATGACTGTATAACTTTAGTGGTAGTTATTAAAAAAATCAGGTTTTTCAAAAAATAAAACTAAAAAACTCTGATTTTGCTTAATGAGAAGTATAACATTTAACACGTATTTTTCATGTTTATTCTTTTAATGTTAAGGAATATTTTTGACATATTATTATTTACAAGGAATTTACCCTCATAAAAACGAACACAAAAATGCATTTAAGTGGACGTCTGGTGTGTCTTGTTCTCATACATTTTGTCATTAGAAGTGAGAATAAGCTGGATTTGAACCAGTGAGGCGAATGAAGAGTGAAAAAATCTAGTGATGTCTTTAACGTGATATTAAATTTCATAAAAATGCAAATACGTGAATTTCGGTTAGTGATGGAATGAGCTGGTTTTTGATTAATTTTTTTAACGTCAAAAACTTGGGTAAAAGCGACTTTCGATGGGGAGAAGTATATTCGTTGCCTACGAGGAGATGTCCACGGGGAAATGATACTTAGATAGCAATACTTCAACCGATTGTTTCAAGAAAATATTGTATTTTGAGGCACGAAATAGTAAAATTATCTTTGCGTCGCTATTTTTGCATGACGAGTTCATCCCCTCACGACCTTTATCATCAGAAAAGAAACTAGAGATGCTACAAGAGCAGATCTTTTCTTGAACTACCTCTAACTTTTGCAATTTTCAAAAATTCAGTGAGCTCAATAAATTAGACCTGTGCCATTTTTAAGCGTTCTTTGTTAAATACGTGAAAGAAATTTCAAGAAAAAATTTGCAGCCGTTTTTGAGAAAGAAATTGTAAACTACACGAACTTCAAGCTGAAATTACGGGAAATCTTTTCTGAAAAGAAATGTAGATGCCTTTATTTAAAGATTTAATTTTTTTAGAACAGATTTTATTTAAACAAAATATCTCCGTCAATAATGGTGTTATGCAATGTTAATTTTTGTAATTTTTGAAACAGAGTTCGTCGAAGATGGGTCCAGTACAAGATTTTTTGTTCTTTCTTACACACCATGAAAATATTTAAAGAAAAAATTTGGGGTATTTTTGAGAAAAATTAAAAACTCGCCTTCGTTTCTCGCAAAATTACTCACAAACTACTCATATTTTGGAAAATTTTACATGATCTTATAACATGATCTGCCTTTCAACAACTTTAAGAAAAAATTAAATACTGTAGTTGTAAAAGGACGCTGAAAAAATTTAACTTCTGGAATGTTCGAGAAATTAGAGATTTCAATGAATATGGTAAGTGCGCCAATCTTTTAAGCGACCTTTACGCTATCAGAAGGCAAAGTGTAATAAAAATTTGAGGCCACTTTTAACTAAATTTTAAAAAATTATTGGATCTTCATGTAAAGTACCCCCGAAAATGAAAATATCCATTTGAAACTCGCAGGGCCTTTAAGTTCGTCCACATCCATCATTGAATATCAATTTTGGAAAATGTCGTGGAAACAATTTAGGCGCTAGCATTTACCAGAGACGCAGCGAGGATCGGACGGATTGATAGAAGGGAGACATACAGACCTTTTGGCGTCAATAGATTCTTCGGCCCCACGAAACGTATGTTCAGACTAAATGCAAATTGTGGGAGAAAGTATCTTTCAACAAAGGGGAACAAGATTTATTCTGAGGGTCTGACAATGAGAGGTTTTCTGTCGAAAAATTGACAATTTCCACCGTACGATTACAATACTTTCTTTTTACTGCGTACGTAGTAAAGAAGGAAAGAACCTAAAAACACGCAAATATACCCTACATTTTGGTCGGCCTTTCAGGTTTACGTCTGCAGCGCCGCTTCGGTTCCCAGAACATGTACACAAAACACGTAAAGTGAACGCAGGGTATCCGAGAGCGCAGCGTGCGACATAACTCATCCGCTAGGTCAGCCGGCCTGAAATTGAGCACCGCTGGGGAGTAACGTGAGACCGGTTGGAGGTGTTCGGGCCGTTCGACAGAGCGGGAGAAGGGAGAAAAGCGCGCGTGAGGATGGCGGGATGTCGTCTGTACCGGTGGACTACATCAGCCCATAAGGCGCACCCATTGGCTTTGGCTTACAGTGGTTCTGCTTCATTTAATATTGGAAGAATTCTGTATTGTTCACTTCAAGAAAATGTGCGTCTATTGAAATTCTAACGAAAGCGATGCTTAAAAATTGGTTTAATTAAAATTTTGGAAGGGTACGTTCGGATTATTTGATGGAACGTTCTAAAATATTTCAACGAATATTGCAAATGTCTCAGTGTTACTGATTAATGGTTCCAAGAATTGAACTTTACGGCGAAGTGACACTGTGGAATCTGTAAAGATACTTTTAGACTCTCAAATTCGATAGTATGTAATTGAAATTAAGCGATGATTCCCAAAATGTTGGTGCTGCTTGGAATTCATAATTAAAATGTTTCATAATTAAACCAATACTCTGTTAAAATTTGTGGATGATTCGTTCCAATAATTCAATAGAAGAATTTCATAAATTTCGGAGAAAGTAGCAAATGCCGAAATTGAAGGCATCTCGAAGTGATAATTAATAACTGATTCCAAAAACACAACTTCTAGGAGAAGGAAAGTAATATTGTCAATGAGTAGACAATGACAACCCTAAAATGATAGTTGTCTCTGGGTTTGGTTTTCTTGTGAAAAGCAAGACATCTAAAAAATCAACGGCGTACTTATTGCTTAGGTAAGATAAGAAAACAAATACCTACGGGGGCTATTTAAGGGGAAGCCAGGTGAAAGTTCGAGCCATTTGCGATTTTTGCTACTGATTGCCACGTACCTTGAAGGAATTCCTCCATGTATTTTGTTTCTCTGATATTTGTTATTTTCGTTTAGCCAAACTGCGTTCTCGGAATAACGAGTGTATCGAAGATTCGGTCCACTGTTTCCTCAGAAACCGTACACGCACACCACCTGAACCGCAATTTTCCACTCTTCTGTTAGCAGGGGACTCCATATTATCTCTTCAGGGTTGTCCTACCCTGTCAGTTGTATTTATATTATGTATTTTCCTCATTTATTTGTTTAAAAATTTTTTTAACTATTACATATGTTCTTCGTAAAAAATCTGTATTTTTTTTCTTTATTTCACTAATTAAAAATGAATTTAGTAGAACTTGACAATAACTTTACTATTCATCTCCTGGAATTTTTTTCCCTAGTCACCAACTTGTGTATCCCTAAAAGGTTTCGCGGCCAGGGATTTAATCCTTCAGACAGACCTCAAGTCTTGAAGCATGCAATTGCCCGAGTGTAACCGCGGCGCAAAAAGTGCAAGAGCGATCTAACACTTCATTCAAAATGCGAAACTGTATTGCTTACCGCGAAAAACATCGAATTGTATCGTCATATATCGTTTTCATAAAAGCACATTTTGTAGCGACGTGTCATTTTTTTATTTTTTTATTGCATTCAGAGACATAATCGATATCTCTTCTTTGTCAGCATGTACTTAAACCCCGAGTAATAATATGAAAAAGAAAAGAAAGATGTGTCTTTCTTGCCTTATATGATTACACTTCACGAGACTATCTCGGGGACGCAACGAATTATGTTCTAGATGAAATAGGCACAACAATTTGCAATCATTAGGTCTGTGGATCTTGCTCGGTGAAGGAAAGACTTCCACAAATACGCACAATTTTCGACGGCGATTGCTATTGCAGAAACGCTACACAAAATGAGAAATATACCCATCAGAACAGCCGGGCGCTAGAATTCTCTTCCAAATAGCCGCTGAATTCGGCTCAGCTATGTAGATAGTGGCGCAAATCCACACCCGTCGAGACTGGTACCTTCAGACCTCCGGCCAAATATGTTGCAGAAACAACGGTGAATGCGGCCACTAAGCAGCCGGCCAGCGGGGCGGAGCTTCGGCATCGGGGATCCCCGCTTCCGTGCCCCGCTACGCCCCGCTTGCCCTCACTTGCGTCATTGCCGGCCGAGTGGGCGAGCACGATAACGTGGTTTCGCCGAGCGCGCGCGGAGGAACGGCTTCAGGGCGAGGGCTCCAGCGCAGGGGGGCGAGACAGACAGCTCTCCCTTATTGCGGGGCAGAGAAAGAGGACGGGGTTGAGGCGGAGGGACATTCGGAGAGGTCTGGGCGTTGGGAAGTTCACTGGTAAGTCCACCTCATAAGCAAATCCCCTGCCATTGCCCTGCTCTTGTGGACCCGATTTTGACGTCGCTTTAGCTGTTATCACCGTGGTGACGGCTTTAACCCGCTTCATGCTTTGTACCCCTACCCCTGCTTCTCAGGGAGCTACCCTCTCGACAGCGTTCATTGTAATTCGGTCATACCTCCCTTCTTTTGTCAGCGCAGCGCAATCCACACTTCCTCTCACAATGCAACCACCCTTGACTCTTATCATTTCCCCTTCCACACAATTTTCTACCCATTAACACGTCGTTTTAGTCCGTTTATCGCTTCTGACACAACGTTATTCAACTCTGCCACCATTCCCTTCACCGCAACTCCCCCATTGTACCAACTAGCACTCAAACCACCGTTATCACTATTACTCCAGACCACCCCTTCCTCCACCATCTCTATTACCACCAAACCACTATCACCTTTACCACCACCACCAACTCTACCATCCCCACCATCTGTACCATCCTTTTCATCACTACCATCACCATCTCTACCATCATCTCTATCATCACCATATCTACCACCACCATCTGTACCATCACCATCTCTACCATCCCCATCACCACCATCATCGCCGCTGCCGCCGAGCTGCTGGTCCGCATCACCGGCCGCAGACAACGGCGCACTTCATTGAAAGGCTGGCAAATGTCAGCGCCCTCAACACGCTCCAAACATGGGGGCCGGAGGCCAGGGGCCGGGGGCTGAGTGGCGGAGGGCGGGGACGAAGAGGGCGGAGGGAGTGGCGGGGCGGACGGCCGAGCGCCGGCAACAGGTTCGGGGCTGCGTTGCGGTGCGGCGCAGCGGCGTGGCGGAGCGGCAGCGCGCGACCGCGACAGAGACGGAGATACACACAGCGCCGGGGACAGGCATAGAGAGACGAGTGGAGGAAGTGAGAGGGAGAGAGAGAGCAATGGGGTGATGAAGAGCGTTCTGTGGCCCCTGGAAACAGACGAGGCTACGCGGTGGTCAAGGGGCGGTCTCTAACGTACCCGTCAGCGGCCCATGAGGATACGTGAGCACCGGATTCGACATCTGGGTCATTCAATAGCGGAGGAGGGGGGAGTTTGTAGTCAAAAAACACATCAGCGGCATTTCTCTGGATCTTATTCGCAAACTTACCGGACTTCTTTTCCTCGGATTTGACATCTGGGTCATTCAATAGCGGAGGAAGGGGGAGTTTGTAGTAAGAAAAACACATCAGCGGCGTTTCTCTGAATCTTATTCGCAAACTTACCGGACTTCTATTCCTCCAATGCCCGATCTTTGCCACCATCATTGTCATTTTCCCATTCTAGTCATAAATATAATCAACATGATCCACATCAGCCAAAGTTCGAAAATTATTAATAAATATTCTTCTGAAAGAAGTGGGAACGAGAAGAGTAAGCTAGCTGTACACATAGGGGCACATCATTTCAAATCAACGTGACACACACGAAAGACGGGCGAATGCCTATGCCTAATAGTTATGTTTTTACTAATATTCCCGAACGCTCTGGGGACGCCAGTCATTAACTGCCATGCACACCTATGCATTTTGATGGTAAGATTGCAATCATAAAAAGTCCCGGGTAATCTTACTATATTACTGCAGAAGAATAAACAGCAATTTAGTTCCGTGGAGAATGAAAGTTTGATTTCTTGAATGAAAACGTTTCTTTCATTTTTACGCCAATTTTCTACTGTGCATTACTGCCAGACTTCGCAAAATTCGGGATGTTATGTCTTTGAGGAAGTGCTTCAACTCTGTCACAGGAAACAACTTGTTAATTTTTTTTCTGGGGAGAATGAAAATCTTTTGTTTGACATGGAAGACATAGTCTCGCCATCTGCTTTGCTATGCGCGTTTGAGATTGGCCGAGGTTTTTGGTGCACCACATATGCGCCATTTCAGTTGTCGCCTAGAAATAAAGCGTCTGAACGCTTTGTACTTGTGATAAAAACTTTTGACTGCTTCAAAGATCTACTTTCTTTGTACACTTGGGAC